>JAVFHW010066145.1:0-46946 GCA_032159205.1 Eurystomus glaucurus suahelicus
TTGAAGAATGAAAATACATGTGAAAGAAAGAAAAAAAATAAATGTGAATGCAGTTTCTTAATATTTTAAATGCACACTGCTGCTCTTTCCTGAATTGTCCACTGCTGTATTGGTTGCTGCCTGACACCTAACCATTGTAAAAGCTTTTACTTTTCTGATTAACAACTATCAGATTGCAAGGCTGGATAAAGATAAAGAAGAACTCCGTGAGCAGCTGCTTAGTGTTGATCCCACGAGGGACAGTAAACGCGTGGAGGCACTCTGCAGAGAAAAGGCACACCTGTACCAGAAATTAAAAAGCTTAGAAGCAGAAGCAGCAGAACTAAGAGCAGAAAGAGACAATTGTGGTGTGCAAGCAGAAAATGTTCAGAGAGTACAAGGACGGCAGTTAGCTGAGATGCAGGCTCTGACAAGGTCTCTAGAGGTGAGATTCTTTTTTTTCTTTTTTTAAATTTTGCCTCCTTGTAGAGTGTAGCGAGAATAATGCTTCACCTGATAGAACTGTCACCAAAGTCACTGATAACTTTGCCAGTGACTCAAAAATTTGAATTTGTACGTTTCAGATTTAAAAAGCAATTGTAAGTGCATTGGGAGTCATATGCTACCAGTTCAACTTCAGAAAGGTGGAGACCTCAGCTGAGAGATTCTGTTGAATGATCTCCTTTCTAAAGGAAAGAGCTTGTCAGCACATGTCAGCACTTGTCACTTGGCTGGAGTTCAGAACTGGTGACATTATGTTAATAATATGCTACAGTAATTTTTTTTTTTTTTTAAATGTCGTAAGATGCTCCCCTATTTCTTTATTCCTTTCCTGGTGTGTTATCTTCTTTCTTGCCTTACCCATGTCTCTTCTTTCTCCAACACATTACTGCAATTGGTTAGTTCTTGGCTGTTGCTCTCCCTTAAAGAACTTTTGCTCTTTCTGGCCTGTTGTATGTTTCCCAGGGTTCCACTGTACTCCTTATCTGTGGTCTTCAGTCCTCCTGTCAGTTCTTGCTGTCTCTGTAGGTAGTGATTCTGTCCATATAGATTTCTCACATAGTTGTAGCATTTTCCTTTTTACTGTTATCAGCTCTGTATACCTCTGTTATAAAATACTCTGGCCACAACTTAAAAAGAAAAGTGTCATAATATTCATTTATAAAACTTTAAAAGTCCTGCTGGAAATAAGTCCGTTTGGAAAAAGGAAGGTGAAATTGTAGGTTAGATTACCTTTGTAAACTTAGTAAAGCTCAGGGTCTTGAGTCTGTAATACTCACAGTAATTGCATTTTATTTTCTCTCTGTGATGTTAATTCTTCCGTTAGTGTAACTGCATAGGCCAACATATGACATCTCTTTGAGTACCATTTATAGTCATACTGGTGTTTACAGCCTAGTAATTTCCTAGTAGGAATACCTGCTGCCTCCTGACCAAGTCAGATTACCTCTACCCGTTGTGAAGTAGGATTGAAATTGTGTGTGATTCTGTGCAGGCAGTGTGACTTTTGAGTAAAATTGAAGACACGTGTTACCTTGGAACTTACTGTTGAGCAAAGGCAAATATTTATATATTATATTATAATATATATATAGAGAGAGAGGGTCGGTAATATCTGAAAGCCCAGATCAATTGAACCTTCTGAGTGAATAGGAAGAGACGCCCTGCTCTGAAAATCTTACGAATACCTCCTTTATTGAAGGCAGAGAAGAAGTCTGCTGAACTACAGATTGATCGAATTGAGAAAGAACTGCAGATGAGTCACGAGCAAAACATCCTTTTAACTAGCAAACTTCACAAATCCGAACGACAAGTCAATTCCTTAGCTGTTGAAGTAAGTGCTTTTACGGTATCTGAAATATATTTTTCATATCCTGTTAAGTTTTTCTTGTTATATTTTACTTTAAGGATAAAGTAACAATGTCTTCTGCTGTGACTTAAAATAGGTTTGGAATGTTTTTTCCCAATTTCAGTTGCAAGATATAGAATATGTGACTTCAGAGGAAAAACATCATCCCTAGAAGTGTCTCTAAAGATTGAGATTATGCTCTTTCTATTTGATTTTCTAGATCTTTTTTTGTAAACAGAACAGGGCTTGATGAGGTGTCTTTGTAGTCATGTTTTCAGTACTCATGAAAATAGCCAGCCTTATTTGATGGAAACAAGCATTATGTTTTCATAAAGTGTGTAAAGTGCAATAGAGCTTTAAATCGATTTTTTTCTTCGTTCTTTTTTTTTTTTCTCTTTTTAATGGAGCTGTGGCTTCTGGAGATCTTAAAAAGTATCATCTGAATGGGCTGTTGTAGCTACAGGAAGCAAGCTGCATTGGAATCACCCCTGTGGAGATTTAGGTTGTATTAGAAGCAGGATAGTCCCATTAGCATAACATTTGTGTTGGGCTAGTGCCAGCATAGCTAGTGCAGAAACATTTCTGTACGGCACTACATCATATCATTTTAAGTAGATCATCGTCTTGCCACATGTTTGAGTATCTTAGTTGTTTGGTTGGCACTGGATCTCAGAGTTTTTGGTCTATGTTTGTATGCTGCTTTTTTTTTCTTTTTTTTTTTTTTTTTAGATCTTAATAAATTTCCACACAAATTATTAGGAAAAAAAAAAAAAAGATCAGGGGGCTGTAAGTTTAGAGAAAATCTGAAAGTGCTTCATAAACTTGCTATCACTGTTTAGTATTTCAGCATAATTAGGTTAGTATGGATGCCAGATTCAGAGTTTTATCTGGTTGCAGCAACTCATCAGCTACACAAAACTGACAGATCCTTTATGCAACTTCACAATTTCAATCATTCAAATGATTATTTGAATGAATAAGAAAAATTGAAACACTTGTAAACCGTTTTACCTTCAAGTGTTGGAGAATACTTCCCCTCCTTTGTGTAAATTTGGATTTACACAAATTAGGATACTAGTCCTAATGAAATAGTTACTTGTGCAGATACTAGCTTTCTGCTGTCTCTTATTCCCTCCTTTGTAGAGAGAATACCGGTAATAAATTTTTATCCTGCGTTTCTGAATATACTTTCCAAAATAGCACTGGGATGTGCTTTCTATGGCTACAGCAGTTAATATTGTCATAACATGCCTCAAGAAAGATACAATACAGGAAAAAAACTTTAACTTCTGCCGTAGTTGTTCCTTCACAATCTCAGATTTCATTCAAAACAGGCTTTACAGTGCACATTTATGAGTGTGAAGTATTTCATTTTGGTCCTTAATCCAAAAAAGTTCCAATGTGCTGTAAGAATAGGATATACCTATACAAAATTTAAACCTTCTTTATATGATGTGTCATATTTGTCTCACATGAATAAAAAAGAGGAGGAGGAGAATCAGAATATATAGAAGGTTGTTACAGTCTTTACTTTTTGTATCAACTGGTGTTCTCTGCTCACCTCCAGAACTAGGAGAAAATGAAAATGTTCAGTGGTGTTTCTTGAAGGGAGGAAAGTAGGAACTTATTTCTATAGTAACCTTCACGCCCTTCTGCATCCACTCAAACTTATTCCTGAGCACAGGAGCTTCCGGATTTTGTGCCTTAAAAAAGCCACCTTAATTCTTTGTGAGTTGCCCTGAAATGTTCTCAACTTAGTATTTAAGCAACCAAATCCACCGTGTAGTTACTTAATAAGCTACTATGTCATTCTTAACCTTTTGCCACTTGTATACGGTAGCAGGCTGTAATTACATTTGTCACTGTGAATGGATTTTCATTATAAGTGCTTTCCTCTAGATACTTAATTCTCATTGACCGTGTAATTACTGCATACAAATGCCTAAACTATAGAAAGTTTCCATGCAAGCAGTAATTGTCTTTGATGTGATGGTCTTAAAGCTCCTGCTTTTATGAGGCCATTTGATGTGTCACAGCTGTAGAGATACATTTGATTCAAAATGCACTTTAAAACTATGGATTTTGAGAAAGTGGTGTAGCACTCCAGGAAATCCAGGGGACTGTAAGTAGTCATCAAATTGAAATGACTTGGGGGAGCAATTGATAATATGGTTTTGCATATCACTGCTTTGTTTTACTTAGGGAGATTAAACTAAACTTTGTTTTAGCTTGGCTTTGAGGAATCTTTACTTAGAATTGGAAGTATGTGTAAGCTGACATGCTAAAGTTTGAGTTAGTGAGGTATCATGGTCTTACGTAGTTTGGATCAGTGTCATAGCAAGATTCTTCCAATCAGTAGTCTTTTCAGAAATCCAGCAATATTTGGAGGCCAGCTTGTAGATGTATAGGATTTACTCATACGCCAAGTTTTCACAGGCAATCCTGTGCATCTGTGCCCATATCATCGAAGCTTCTTAAAAGAGTTACTTTTCTACACCATAGCTTGTGAAAACTGGCTGGTTATAGATGTCAATAGTGAGACAGCCTGGTTCCTGGAGTATAGATTGTTGGAGCACTTCAATTTTTTTTGATCAGGAAATATATCAAAATTGCATTTCAAGGTGACTGACAACTCATTCAGTAATCTTTAATGTGTGACTTGAGGAATCAATAAAAAGCTGTAATAGCACAGATTATGATTTAGGGAATCAGATCATGTTACAGTATCTAGATAATCACCATTAAAAATTATCTATGAGAGTGGCTGTTCTAGATTGTCTTCAAGAAAGCAGTCAATAAAATAAAATATTTAAAATATGTTTAAAATAAATATAGTCCATGATTATTTGGCAGATTTTCTTGTTAGCAAAGTATCACATGAAAAACATACAGTAAAGCTGCAGATTGTATATATATACTTACTGTAGTTGATTTCTTTTTTTTTTTTAATTCATAGATAGAAGAACTTAAACATTCACATAAATTGGAGGTAACAAATATCAAACTGGAGGCAGCGAAAACAAAGAGTGAGATAGAAAGAGAGAGAAACAAGATTCAAAGTGAAATGGATGGTAAAGTGCACAATTCATTTCTAATGATTTCTTTTGTAACTTCTAGTTAGAATATTGCAACTGTTCTTCCTCCAAACATTCCCCAGTAGCTTTCACCTTCTACTTGTGGTCTAGGTCATAAATTTGACAATCCATTTTGTATCTGAAATAACCATGTTGCTTCACTTGGTCTACTAGGTTAAGAACAGTTACATAAAAAATTTGCACTTATGTAAATCAGTTAATTTGACACAATTTGAGCATAATGTATATCAAATCACGTACTTCATAGGTTATTTTGTTCCTTATTGCCAAATTCCGGAGTCTTTCACATTGTTTGAGACCTTAACTGAAGCCAGAAGACCATAAAGCCATCAGGCTTCAGTGGTTGATTTGTTTTCTGGTTTTGTGTCCGTGGAATTAACAATTTGGTAAGGCTACCATGTGAAACAAAACAGAATTTCTAGCTTGTTCTTGGAAGAAAATAGGCAGCGTTCTAAGCTACCTAATACAGCTGAGTATGTAGGCAACTGAAAATAGCTTTCTGGAATGAAAAGGCCAAAGCTTTCTAGTACTTACGTGTTGATGATTTAAATCACTTTTCAAGCTTTCAAGGGGACTGTCTTCACTGTTTTGCCGTAACTCCAAAATAATACCTTCGTCTTCCCAGAATAGTTGTTTTGTTCGCTTGCTTTAAGTTCTCTAAGAGCAACTGAAAAGTGGTGTTTTCAACAATGCACTTAGTGTATTGTGAACTAAAAATGTAAGACCCTACAAAATACAACACTAAATACAGAAAAGATTTAAGCTAACCCTAGTTTGCTCTGGAATCCAGTTTGCATCCTTGAATTAGCTAAATCACCAGGAGTCACTGTTACAGCTTGTTGGCTTCTTTGCCCATGGTGTGGGCAAGGTGTGCCAAGGTGTCTTGGTCACAAGTTTTTAATTTGCATCTTTTGTCCCTGTCTATAGAGTCATAATGTCAGAATTGCCTCATTTGGTAATATGAGTGGTTAAAATGTGAGATTTGTTGTAGCCAGGTTACTATGGTTTCACTGGTAACCAGTTGCTGTTTGCCATTTACTTCTCCATAAAAAGAAAATAACAAATTTTCTTGCTTGACCTTTTCATAGCTATTTTGAAACACTTTTTTTATTCCAGACATAACAGCTTAGCAGGAATTGCTTTGGAGTTTAAATCTATAATAATATCAACTGCTTAATTACTTTTGTATGTTAAAATAATAAAACTTCATAGACAGATATTCCAGTGTACTGGTTACTCTTCAAAAGTGCTTGAAATGTTGCTGTTATACGAATAAAGGCCATGTCTCTTTTGTTTTTCTTGGTTTTTTTCCCAGTCATTCATTCATTCTGTGATGTGAATTGTGATGGTTTTTTTTTAGCTCCCTTTTATCTATTTATAAAGTTATTTTAATTCTGGATTTCATGAGGTTGATATCAATAATGGCATTTTAACTTTTTTTAATGTATGATGCAGGATTGCTGTCAGACCAGGAAATTCTTAAGGCAGCTGTTGAACGTCATAAGGTGCTTTTAGTAGAAAAGGATCGGGAGCTAATTCGTAAAGTGCAAGCTGCCAAAGAGGAAGGTTTTGAAAAAATTGCAGCCTTACAGGATGAAAAGTATGTTTGTTGATTTACTGCTCAACTTCTGAAAGAGGAGTGTTTTGAATAACTTAAAAATACTGTTCATAGCAACTAAACAGTTCTGACATTTTGTTATGATTCTTGTGTGCATGTTGACTCACGTCTCAGGTTAGAACTTGAGAACAGATTAGCTGATCTAGAGAAGATGAAACTGGAACAAGATACTTGGAGACAATCTGAAAAAGATCAGTATGAAGAGAAACTACGTGTTGTACAGATGGCAGAAGAATCTAGCAAAAAGGAACTTCAGCGTTTGCGGTAGTGTAGCTTTTCTAACCTTAACAAAAGTCTCATTTTTCCCCCGTATTTCTTTACAGTAGTCAGTATGAAAGTTTACTATTCATAGATACACAAATGTTCATTATGGTAAATTTTAAAAAAAAATCTTTTGCATTGTGTAAAAGAAGACGGAATTAAAGATATGCTGTTTTAAAAAAATAGCATTTTCCATCCAAACCTTTAACAGTTACATGGTTTTAATGAACATTTTTAAGACATAATTTTGCAATACTCATGTTTGTTAAAATTGGGTCTGTGTTGGCTGCTGGCATTAGAGTGAGCTTCTTCTCTTTCCACAATGGCACCATATCAGCAACTGCCAAGCTGGGACTCTTGAGGTGGTACCTCTGAGTTGGGTATTACAGTTCTCAGTGAAGTTGTTTAGCATCTGTATGAAGGTCAGTATGATAAAATGAGCAAAAATCATACTCCAAAAGCAAACAAATCAACATATTTCTTACTCTTGTATGAATTCTAATAATCAATTTAAAATATTTGAAATCATTCTTTAGTTAAATATTTATCACTTTCAAATTATACAATATATTTTATTGTCAGGCTGTCAGACAACTTCTAACATCAGTATTTTTATTAGATAAAAATAAGGATGTCTTACCCAATTTTAGATTAAAAATGCAACAGCAAGCTATTCAGACAGGGGAGTTGGAAGAAATGAAACGTGAAAGTGCTGAACTGAAACAGGTATGGTTTTATTGCATTGCAATGTTTTATGGAGAAATACAATTTTTCCTGCAGTTACCATGTCCAATGTTTGAAGATTAGATTGGATTTTTTAAGGCGTTCTTTTCCTAAGGGATAAAATTAATACAAGAGATATTTAAAAGCGAAAGTGTTCAGAAATCAGTCATGCTTTCCTGGATGTTTATAAATGGATTACAGCTTTTTGCTTCATGTGTTTTGTGGGTACCAAGGATTTCAAAGCGGAACGTTTATAGACTGGTATATTGAATACGGTTATGCACTGTTTAACTGGAGATTCAGTTTCCATGGAGACTTACAAATTGTTTCTAGGTAATGCTTTGCATTTACACTACATCTCTCATCTGAGGTTCTTCAAGTGCTTAACAGATGTTTCATAAATGAATAAGCTAGTGTAAAGAGGTATATTTCTATTGCCGAGTGAATTGATGGCAGTGTTGAAAATAAAACCTGATTCTTTTAACTCCTACTCGCCCATGATGTTGTTTAGTAGGTATGAGCATAGCTGTGCATCAAAGTAGTCTGCAAGCTGTGTGCACTTGAAGGCAATATTTTTTTTCCTCCAGAAACTGGGCTATCTGAGTGTCTGTGTGGGGAGAGGAAAAGGAAGTCACCCTTTCTGTGTAGTGGCCGCAGAGGTTGGACTTTTCAGACTCTGTGCTTACTTGGTTTTGTGAACTGGTTGGCACAGGCACTGCTGGCTGTAGTAACACATTGTGCATTACGAGGGAGGAGTCTGGGTAGCTCCACAGCTCTGCTGCTCCATGTTGTGTGGTGCTCTAGTTCTGTTCAGCCCTGGGGCTTCATGTTGGAATTCTTAAGTTCTGGGTGCACACATCCAGGACTGAAGACTCCTGGCTCCCTTTCTCTTTCCTATTTATAACTACAATAAAAGACATTCTTTGTCCTGTAGTGGTACTGGAAGGCTTCTGGAGAAGCTGTTGAGTAAGGAGAAAAGCAACAAATAAGAAAGGCTTATGAAAAGCTGGTGCAGCCAGTTGGCATCTGCATTTTGCTCTATCTCAGTATCTCAAATTAATTGTTTGTTATTTGCATACCTTCTCAAATGGAAAAAAATTCATTTTCTTGTAGCAAATTCATGACATGCAACTCCAGCTTGCCTCACTTTCTCAATCAGAAAATAATTTGCTGGAGTCTAAGCAGAAGCTGAAGGAAGTAATAGAGAGATTGAAACAAGAATGTCAACATGCAAAGACTCAGGCAGAAAAAGCTCAACTGGAAGCAGAGAAGTAATTTTTTTTTTCTTCCTTCTGCCTTTACTTTTGCTTTTCATGTTGCTTGCTTGTGTTCCTTTCACATGGATTACTTAAGCATTGATTGTAGATTGTGAATAAAGTCAGAAGTTAAAAAAGAGGAAATATCAGAATGGTAAAAAATGGCTAAACCCTTTGTTATGCAGTACCTATAAAAGCTTTGCTTGTGTTATCTTCAAAAATAGGAGTTTGTTTCCATTCGTGTCTGCTACAATTAATTATTGACTAGTGAATTACACTGTTTGTATAAAATGAAATCTGATTTGTACTGAAGTGAATGTCAAACTTTAAGTGTTTAAGTGGATCTAGAGTTTCACACACAGGTCTTTTAAGAGTATGTAAACATTAAGGGTGAAAAAAGCATTTAAGCATTGCATTATGCTTTGATAAGATTTCAGGGACTCAGTCTGTATACGTGCATCTATATTTTTCCCCCTTCCCGCTAGACCCTTTTAGCTGATATGAGGCAAATAAAAGCCTATTGGATATCTTCTAGTTGCTGTCACCAAAATTAAAAAGAATCACTTCCCTTTTTTTTTTTTTTTTTTTTTGCACAAGCTTGACCACCTACCATCAAAATAGGCTAATAAATGCTGAAGGAAACCAAATCTTGTTCAGACTCCATATAACAATGAACACTTTCCTGAAATTTAAGGATTAATTTGTCAGTTAGTTTGAAATGGCTATTTAGTATTTCCTAGCCTAATAACCAAATACATTTCGAACTTGTACTGGATAATTGTCGTCTTATTTAAAAAAGTTGGTGTCCCAGATTATGTAGAAAACTTCCAAAAGATGGCATTTCTTGTTTTAACATCTGTTTTGCTACCAAATGTTATTGAATTGCTTTGTTGTCATTAGTTTAAGTATTGCTTTTCAGTTGAACATTTGAAGAAATTACTGCATGGGGGCTGCAGAATACGTTCAGTTGTTGGTAACATGTTAAATACTTCGGGTGTTTACTTTAGGAAGGTGTATTCATATTTTGAGTGAGATTGTCACTGTAATTTGTTTGAAACTGTCGATGTCATTTACATATTTATGGACGATAGACCAGTCAGGAGTAGGTTTTCCTGGAAAGGCAGTGGAAGGAATCTGGCTATCCTCAGAGATCGTTGTGTAAGTATGTAGATAACGGGAGATGCACCAAGGCTTATACTGCAGAAATTAAGCGGCTTTGCAGCCTACGTGTTAAGTCCTCCAGGTCTGTCCTCCTGTTACCCTGGGAGTCTTGGGACATGTTTCCAGTCTTTTTCTGACTCCATGGGTGACAGGACTTCCTTCCTCAGTTCAGTAATTCTTACGAGCTTGAATTCCAAGAGTTAAGTTGCACCACAGCGACTTGGCTTAAAGAGGAAGTGAAATAAGGACCAAAAGATAAGAAAGCCTAAGATAAAAAGTTTCAGATAAATAAAATAATGCCAGTCAAGCTGGCTGTGTCAATCTTAGTCTTAGAAATGAAAATGTTTAATGAGAAAAAGGGCTGAGGGCAAACTATGAGACTGATACAGATCAGTGATGAGCTCAAAGAGGCAGTTGTTGAGCATTTCAGGAACAGTGTTAGTGGCATTTCAAAAATAAAACATCTCATGGCATTTTTAACCACTGTCTTAATTGAAATTCTTTCGCTCTTAAGCCATGCTTTTCGAGAAAGCTCTGTGGTTTCTGGGTAGTAGTTACAGTCAGCAGCAAGGTACAAACCACACTGGGTCTGCTAAAAGAACCGTGACAGGTACCAAGCAGGCCAGGTTCCTGGTTCTGATATCAGAGTAGATGATTGCCAGTACTTGTGCTGTGGGAAAGGGAAAGGCTGTTTGGTGAGAAATTTATGGGGATTCATTCAGAGTTCTTGTAGGGGAAACTGCATCAGCCCAGGACTGGAGCAGTGTGGGGGTGCTGATGCCGAGCCTTGGGCTGCATTTCTTAAAAACTGCTGCACAGCATCTGTCGAGGTCGGTGCGCATTTGATTATATTTTTTTAATAGTTATGTAGTTAAATATGCAAGTGGTTCTTGTCTATTTTGACCCACAATGCAAATAGCCCAAACAAACAAGGCAGCAGAGAGACACTGGCTCCTTTCCTATCCACTGCTAGAGGACACAGTCTAATTTTAGTATGTTTTAACCATGCAAAGACCTAAACAGATAACATGTGCTGTTGGTGGCGTGTGTTCAGCTGGAATTTTGTCTAGGAAACATATCCGTGGAGGTTCCTGTTGTGCTGGTGTTTGTTCTGGTCTGGAGCACATAGTATTAGTCAAATCTGTACCTCTGTGTCACAAAGGTGTAGTAGACTGCACAGGGCGACAACTATTCTCTTATATCTTACCTCCCAAACAAAGAAGGTAGTTGTCAGCTCTTCTGACAACTGATGTTTGGTGTAGGTGTCTGCTGTTGTGTTCCAGTGTGACTGATTGGAGTTTAGAAATTTTCTGTGGATGGTTTGGCAGCAGCCTGTCAAACCAGCAAGCAGCCAAAAAATTCACTAGCTTATTGGAATCCGCTTTCAAAATTTGCCTTATAGTTGAACAAACCCTCAGATGATGTTAATGCACAGGTTTGAATGTTGTTAGTCACAATGAGATTGTTGGCACAATCAAATTTAAATCAAGTCCTTCAAGTATATAAAGGTAGGAGCTGTGAAAAGATGTATCTATTTTAAGAGCCCTAAGGCATTAATCAAATGCACTGCTTTGTCTGTGTAACCTCTTGATCTTTTAACCTGCTTTTTTCAAAGGACTTTAGAACTCAAACGTATAGAATGGCTGGAGGAGAAGCATGTGCTTACTCGGCGCATCACAGAGCAAGAACAGAGATACAACCAAGTGAAGAACAAGCTGTGTCGAGCTGCTGTAGCTCAGAAAAAGGCACGTTGACTCCTCCTTTATGAATGATCTAGCTTACGAAAAGCTCAGCTTTACTTAGGCCAGCTAGAATTGTTTTAGTAGTAAAAGTTTATGTGCAGCCTACTGTATATAATAACAAAATACATCAGGTTCCTCAAGATTTGCATAGGATTAGGTTGAAGTGATATGCAAAAGAATATTACAGCTAACAACTTTGTCATAATGTCATCAAAGGTTTTCTGAGGCTTTTTTTGTGCGTACACGTGTTTGTGTGTGCATACGGTTGTTTAAGAGGTGGACTCCTTGATTAGTAAGGATGATGTTTTGGATACTAGACAAACAATGTTCTACTTCTCCTTGACAGAATATTAAAATTTTATATCTTCTCCTAAGCTTGCTTTTTATGAAATAACTTGAAAGGACAAGCTGATTAGTTAGTTATAAAAGCTCAGATTAATTGGTAGTTTTATATACTGGATATAATAGATGTTATGAAACCAGCCAGCAACTGTTAAGGTTGTAGAAAGTTGAGGTCAACATGAGTAAAAAAGAAAAAATGTTAAAAAAATATACGAAAGCAACATACATTTTGGGGGGTCATATTTATCCTTATTTGTACATGGTCATTTGAAGAATGAGTTGTAATTCTCAAATACAGTTATTTTTGGTTAGTACAGTGGGTGACTGACAGCTGCACATCTTTCAGTCGCAGGTCATTTCCATCTCTTCTGTTTCCCATCACGGGGATTCAGCAGCTGCAAACAGCACAGCACCTTTTCCTAGGGAAAGAAAATCCTAAAAACTGTCACAGCTTGAAACCGTGTACAGTGTAGATTTCATTTTTAGAGGACTTAATCTATGAAGGCATTACTCAGCTGTTTGAAATGTCTGTTTGACAGAGAAAGACTCTCAATGACAATAAACAAAGGAGGATGCAAGAGAAACTAGAACTTTTGGAAGCCAAGATAGAAGAACTAGAAAAAGAAAATCAGGTGTTAAACAGGTAAGAAGCTTTGCTTTTTGTTAGCTTGACTTGAAGAAGTTACATATGCCCAAAATCTGACTTACAAATATGAAGTATTTTTTAAGGTACATGACACTTAGTTTAGTAACTGGAGTCCACTCTACCAGCGTTTTCAGCACTAGCATTCTTTAAATGAAGTTTGTTTAGGATGGGCAGCTGAGAGCTTCCAAGACAACTCTTCAGGAAGAAATTGAGGAAAAATACCTGATAGGTGCAATTGCAGGAATCCCTTCAAAAGAGGAAGTGAAAAAGGCTTCAGAATTGCAAGAGAAACAGACTTAGCATTGTCTTTGAAAGACAGACTATTTTTTTCTCTTCATTGAGTACCCATGGAGGGCTTGATTCAGATAATTAATTTAATGTGGCTCCTGCGGCTCGCTGCTGTGAATGCTATTAAAAGATTAATTTATTCCATGTAAATGCTCATCTGTAATACAGCAGATAGCTTAATATGTAGAGGGACTTTTAGATAGACATTTAGGCAGAAGAATATACACAGGTCTTCCACTCTCCAGTTCCTTCATAGGGCCAGTGAACAGCAGAGTACTTGTGAAGAGGTTCTCTATCTTGCATTGGGATAATCAAGATTTTGAGCAATAAGAAACCTCTTATTTCCTAGGCAGAATGTTTCCTATGAAGACTACACGCGACTCCAGAAGACACTAAAGGACTTGCAACGCAGGCACAATGAATTCCGGAGTTTAATTCTGAATCCTACCCTCAATGCAGTCGGCGTAATGTCATCTTCTGCCTTGCCTCCTGGGCCTGCAGTGTCCTTCCCCCTTCTTCAGGTGGTGATGTATTACAAGTTGTGAAAATACAACCACAAAAGGGGGTACTGGAACAGACCTTCATGACATACCTTAGTCTTAAGGAATGAATATTTGACCTTTGAAAAGAGAAAGAAACTTTGAGGAATGCTGCTACTGATGATCCCTTCTATGCAAAAGGAAGGAGTTCTTGAAAGATAAATGATGTATTACAGAACATAACAAATGAGTGGTTTTAACCTGGTCCTCTCTACTTTGTCCTTCTCCTGAGAGGTTTCAAATGGCTCCTTCTGGGCAAGAAATACCGTAGTGGTGTTCTCAGACCATGGTTTCATTATTAAAAAGCAGTATTGCTGCTCTGGGTTTCTTGTATGGTTAAGAGTTTACTTACTCCAGTGGGCTTCAAGGTCTCTGGCTAAGGTTGACCAGGCTGACTTGACAGATGGTTGGTAACTGAGACCTCTGGTCTGAGTGCCTCTTCCTATGAGAGGAGGGAAGCACCTGCATGTGCATTTCCTGCTGATGGTGTTCATTGTGAATGTCAGAACAATATCCACAAAACACTGAGGAATAAAAATGAGCAAGTAGGGCTGTTTTGGACTTCACAATTTTTATTTTAAAATAATTAAAGAAAATGAAGTTATTGCTCATTTTGGTCCCTTGTAGGTTTTCAAAATGTAATAGAGCCACTTTATTTTTTTTCCCCCCCAAGGAGGAACAGCATCAAAGAGAGCTTTCCCTGCTTCGCAAGCGGTTGGAAGAACTAGAAACCACACAGAGAAAACAGCTGCAAGATCTTGGGCCATCTAGAGAGCATGTAACAGCAGGTGCATACAGGGACTTGGCTCCAACCAAGGTCACTAGAGAAGGCAGTGCACAAAGCGAGGACTCCAAATGAAATCTGCAAACACTACATACTGTTAGTTTCCAATAGCTTATCCTTTGTACGTGTTCTAATACTTTGCCAAAAATGTGTTTGTATATGCCTAAATAGCATAAAATATATTCTGCATAGTTTTGTATTTATTTTTGATAGACTGTCATAAATTATCAAATATAATGGTTTAAAACATTGAAAGATTAACTACGTTTTGAAATCATAGAATCATAGATTAGTTTGGGTTGGAAGGGACATTAAAAGATCATCTAGTTCCAATCCCCCTGCCATGGGCAGGGACTCCTCCCACTAGCCCAGGTTGCTCAAAGCCCCATCCACCCTGGTCTTGAACACATCCAGTGGTGGGCCATTTACAGCCTCCCTGGGCACCCTGTTCCAGTGACTCCCCACCTCAGAGTGAAAAATTTCTTCCTTATATCTAATCTAAATCTTCTCCAGTTTAAAGCCATTACCGCTCGTCCTATCATTACAAGCCCATGTAGAAAGTCCCAGCCCAGATTGCTTGTAGGCTCCCTTCAGATACTGGAAGGCTGCAGTGAAGTCTCCCCAAAGTCTTCTCTTCTTCAGGCTGAACAATGCCAACTCTCTCAGCCTGTCCTCATAGGAGAGATGTTCCAGCTCTCTGATCATCTTCTTGGCCCTCCTCTAGACCCGCTCCAAGAGGTCTATGTCCCTCTTAGCACTGGGGACTCCAGAGCTGGACACCATACTCCAGATGGGGTCTCACAAGAGCAGAGAGGGGCAGAATCACCTCCCTCAACCTGCTGGCCATGCTTCTTCTGATGCAGCCCAGGATACAGTTGGCATTCTGGGCTGCACTCACACATTTCTGGCTCATGTTGAGCTTTTCATCAACTGGTACCCCCAAGTCTTTCTCCTCAGGGCTGCTCTCAATTGGCTCATTGCGCAGCCTGGATTTGTGCTTGGGATTGCCCCGACCCAGGTGCAGGACCGTGAACTTGGCCTTATTGAACTTCATGAGGTTGGCATGGACCCACCTCTCAAGCCTGTCAAGGTCCCTCTGGATGGCATCTCTTCCCTCCAGTGTATCAACCTGTTGTGCTGGTTCAGCCATCATCATTTTATGCTGCCATCAGTTGCCTGATCACACAGGCCAGCACTGAACTCAACAACATGCCCTCAGAAGTCTTCTTTCAGACAGTCCTGCCCATAGGCTCCTGTGGGCCCAGCTCCTCCACTGCCCACTGTGGTGCCAGCATTGCCTGCTGGACATGAGAGAGAGATGGCTCCCTCAGTGGCCCCTCGCATGGAAGGACACCACTGAGCAAGCTCAGCAAGATGCAACCAGCCCCAACAGAAGCCATACCCAACAGGAAGCTCTTCTGACTGATTGGCCTCTGGTTAAAGTAGCCCTGGCCTCACCCACCACCCCAACCATGACCACCTGGATGGGGGTGGAGCCACAAAGACACAGGTGGGCCAGGTTCTGCTTCTGGAACGTGAAGCCAATAAGAAAAACAAAACATTCTGCTAGGTTGTGACTCATCCACAGGTCAACTCCAACTTGGGGCCCACAGCTCAGGCCCCAGCCCTTCACTTGGCCCCTTGACCTATAGATGAATCAACACCTCCATACATCATACTTACATATATCATGTCTTCACATTTCTTTAGTTCATCATACTGAAAGTAAAATACTCCAGTTAATTGACTGTCTTTGGGCTTCTCCTCAGAGGTCTGTTTAACAAAGTCCATCCACCTGGTAAAAGTTCCATAAAGGGGCAGCTACAACTTTTCATTGGTTGCACACTTGTTTCTCCATCGGGCTGGTAGTCACTTTCACCTTTTCCAGCAGACCATCCACTTTCTCTACCATCCAGTAGAGCATCCACATCATTCTCTTTGCCAAGGTATCTTCATCCACTTTATATCTTTGCTAAGATTAGTTCTACTCATCACTGTCTCCAACTCCTTTGTGGTTACAGTACCTTCCATTGTCAATTTTAACAATCTTCTTTTACACAAGTGCTTCACATTCAGTTCCATTATTAATCTTCTTCAAACAAGTGTTTTCATACATCATTAATTGTCCTACCATCATCCAAGCCAAAGATTTGGACCAGACCAGGCATTCAGGCCCAGGATCCAGAGATTGTTCCGGACACTTTCTCATTAATTGCCCTACCACTACCATATGTTCAGCCAAGCCAGGCATTTGGAGAGTTTTTCACACAATCACCCCACCAAAATCCAGGCTGGGGTCCAGAGAATTACCATCATCCAGACCCAGGATTTTGGAAAAATTTACAGGCAATAATTCTCCTACCACCATTCAGGCCAGGGTCCAGACAACTACCATAATCCAGACTGCTTTTCGGGCAATTCCTCACACACATCGTCAACTGCCCTACCTTTTGGGTGATATTTACCCTACCATCATCCAGGCCAAGGATTTGGAAACTTCACAGGCAATAATTACACCCTACTATCGTCCAGGCTAAGGATTTGGAAAACTTTACGGGCAGTATTACCCTACCAGCTCCTAGTCTCAGAGTCCAGAGAACCACCATCATCCAGACTCAAGTTACGGGCATTGCCCCACCATTCAGGCCAGAGTCGAGAGAACATTTTGGGCAATTCTTTACACAGGCACTTTCAGCCATTATATTTCCAAAATTATCTTCTTCACACAAGCACATTCAATTCCCAGTCTTTCATTACATGGAAATTGGGGTTCTTCACATTCATCTTTTACACGCAGTTTCTAACCTTTTCTGCTCATTTCTTTCTGCATTTTGTCTTTCTGCTCACCTCCTACTCACAAATGTTCTTTACTACTTTGATCACTTTGTCTCTTTATCTCTGCTCACTGACACTTTCTTAATCTCAAATGCTTTCTGCTCAAGCCGGTCCCACCTTGCCTCTTTCCGCTCACCTTCATTTTCTTGCAACCTTGATGGTGGCACACAGGATCTTACTGAGGGGGTTTACAGTCTCATTTCATCCAGTTTCATACGGTCTTTCTTCAGACCGAGCTGCTGACTACATCAATTTTGTTGTGCTGGTTCAGCCATCATCATTTTATGCTGCCATCAGCTGTCTGATCACACAGGCCAGCGCTGAACTCAGCAACATCCCCTCAGAAGTCTTCTTTCAGACAGTCCTGCCCATAGGCTCCTGTGGGCCCAGCCCCTCTGCTGCCCACTGTGGTGCCAGCATTGCCTGCAGGAGACAACAGACAGAGATGGCTCCCTCAGTGGCCTCTCGCATGGAAGGACACCACCAAGAGAGCTCAGCAAGATGCAACCAACCCCAACAGAAGCCACACCCAACAGGAAGCTCTTCTGACTGATCAGCTTCTGGTTAAAGTAGCCCTGGCCCCGCCCACCACCCCAACCACAACCACCTGGGTGAGGGTGGAGCCACAAAGACACAGGTGGGCCAGATTCTGCCTCTGGAACATGAAGCCAATAGAAAAAACAAAACATTCTGCTAGGCTGTGACTCATTCACAGGTCAACTCCAGCTTGGGGCCCACAGCTCAGGCTCCAGCACTTCACAACCACACCACACAGCTTGGTGTTGTCCACAGACTTGCTGAGGGTGAACTCAATCCCACTGTCCATGTTTCCAACGAAGATGTTAGGCAGCACCGGTCCCAGTACTGATCCCTGCAGAACACCGCTCATTACTGGCCTCCACTTGGACATTGAGCCATTCACCACAACTCGTTCAGAAGCTGAAGTTCCATTTCCTGGCACTTTTTCCATTTCATAACACGAATAGGCAATAATTGGCTTTTCTAATAGAACGTAGTGGAGATTAAGTACAACAAACGGCCTTCACATTATGAGAATGTTAAGCTTGTATTTGTTGCTGCTCTAATTTGTTAACTAACTAAAAAAAAAAATTATTATTCAAGGTTGAATGTATTCATTTAAATTTTTTCCTCATTAGCAGTTTAGTAAAAACCTTTTAAAGGATGAATTTGGTTTTTTTTGACTTCACAATGAAAACTTCAGTGAAAGTGCAGGAATTGCTTTATCTGGTTTTTGGTTTGTTTCTTTGTTTTCCAAACACTGCAGTGAAAGAATGAGGCAGTGAGATGTGTGGCACAGGGTCTTTTAATAGCTTGTTTGAAACCGTTATTAAACTGTAGTAATAGAATAATAGAATCGTTAAGGTTGGAAAAGACCTCTAAGACCATCAAGTCAACCCAACACTACCATGACCACTAGACCATGTCCTGAAGTACAACATCTACATGTTTTTTTTTACCACCTCCACGGATGGTGACTCAACCACTTCCCTGGGCAGCCTGTTCCAGTGCTTGACCACTCTTTCAGTAGAGAAATTTTTCCTAATATCCAGTCTAAACCTCCTCTGGTGCAAATTGAGGCTATTTCTTCTTGTCCTATCGCCAGTTACTCGTGAGAAGAGACCAGCACCCACCTCTCCACAACTCCTTTCAGGTAGTTGTAGAGAGCACAAAGTCTCCCCTCAGCCTCCTCTTCTCCAAACTAAACAGTCTCAGTTCCCTCAGCTGCTACTCATAAGACATGGTCTCCAGACCCCTCACCAGCTTCTTTGCCCTTCTGTGGACACCCTCCAGCACCTCAATGTCTCTCTTATACTACGGTGCCCAAAGACTGAATAACTGAATAGACGGTTGAATAACTACACTGCATATGGTGACATCATTGCCACTGATTCAGCCTCTACCTCCAGAGGCTGCATTTTTGATTTTCCGTACAGCACGTAAGGATAACAACTGTACTGCTCGCTCTTGGGGAATTTAAGACTTCTCTGAGGAAAACAGTGTAACTGTTACGAGTCAAAGCAGCTATTTCTACTGTCTCTTGCAGGATTCATTTGGAAGAGTTAACTCTCCGTGCCTGAGCTGGCTTTGCCAAGTGTGATGGTCACTGGTGCTTACCAGCATGCAGTGGCTGCCGGGCTGGCTCTTGGCAGCCCTGTGTGTCTGTCCCTGGCGCTAGTTATGTGTTGTTCAGCAAGATTTATCGGATGTCAGGGGCAGGGAGGGTGGTTTGTACCTACTAGGGAAGCCTTGGAGGGCAGGAAGAGGGCACCAGTGGGAGGAAGAACGATGGTTAGCTACTGGTTTGTGGGCTGCTCCCTGTCCCCACATACACCCTCTTCGGAAACGACGATTGTCAGGTTATCCTCGTTTTTAACATTTTTAGCTTTCTAGAAGTACCATCAGCCTTGGAGCCTTAACGCAGTGACGCTGTAGCCCAGCTCCAGAAGGCGATGTGGTGGCAGGGCTGGCACTGCAGCCTCAGCCCGCCCCGGGAGCGGGAAGGCTGCCAGGAAGCCTCCTGTGGGAAGCACAAAACCACTGGCAATTGCAAAGCTTATCAATGATGAAGAACACCTGGTGATGAGGACAGGGGGGCTGGGTGAAAAGCTGGTGGTCTGTGTTGTCATGGACCAGGGTGAAGGTGCAGCCCCCTTCTTCCAATTGTCCTGTTCTCCTGCTTATTGCAGCAGTTACCTGCTTCTGGCAGAAGCTACCCAGGAAGCTATCAGTGTTTGGGCAACTGCTAAAGGCTGACTAAGAATGACTTGGCCACAGTCCCACCTCCACACTCTGCACAACAAGGTACAGATGTTAGCCCTATTTCGGACCTAACTGGGGGATGAGAATTTGACACCAATTGTTGGCTCGGACTGTAGGGTCTGTCCTCCTCGCTCTCCCCAGAAGGGACACCTTTTGGTAATCTCTGTGACTGTGGCTACACCCAGTGCTTCCCTGGGAGATTAAGCTTGTGATTGCAATTGTATTTTAGAGCTCTGTAGGTGGTCTGCAGCTTAGTGCCTTCATCTCCATCAGTCTTGAAGAATCTGTGTATGTTGCATATGAATAAACCGTGCTACTTGTGCAGCCAACTGCTTCCTCTGAATGCAGCTGGACCTGCAGCAGCCGGGCTGTCTGTGCATTGGTGTCGGGCCTGCAGTCACAGCAGTGATTGGCACATCTATTAAAAGGTAAGTCCAGCCACCCCGAGCCCCTCTCATCTCTGAGGACCAGCAAGAACACAAGGGGATCCACTCTTACCAGATCTAGCCATCACTACATGCAGCACCTCCATGCAACAGCTCCTGGGTTTCAGGCTGGGTCCTCTCCACCCCCAGCACCACCTGGTGCTGCATCACACCTGCCTTTTGTACTTCCCAGCTCCAGCATGTGATAGAAGCCGTTTGTGGCCTACGAGGCTGACCCAGGCGGCTCTGCCGGGGAGCATGGCAAGACTCAGCCAACAGCAGTCCCTGTCTTACACTCTGCTCCTTGCAGGCCCTAGGTGCCGCTCCAAGCTGTGCCTGCTTGCTTCTGACCACATTAAAGTACGCCCGTTAACCAAAATAACCTCCAAATGCATTTTATTCTAGATAAACCCATACAAACACCAACATGTATTTGTCATTTGCACTTTTTTTTTTTTTTAAAACCATTCATTTTAAACAACAGGATAACTTCTGTACAACAGGAATTACTTTACGCATGAGTAAGGTTTGACTTGAAACTAGATGACTGCAAAATAATGCTCCGTAAGCTAGTGTTAGAAAATATGCTGTTTGCCATAGCGGTTTGCCTGTAAACATGTGAAGTTTGCTTTCGTTTCAGAGAACGCTACTGGAATTGTTGGGTTGCCATGATACAGCCTTAGTTGCAGGTGGTTCTTTTTGTCCGTGTAGCAGTAAGGGTGAATTGCGGATACGGAAGGTGCGCCAATGTCTTGTGTGCTGACCCAAACCTACCAAAAGAGCCACAATCACTTAATTTATACGTCACATCACTTCGTGCGATCCACTTGATGGGTTACAAAGTTCCCGGCATGACTTTAAATGGGTTACTAACAGAGTGACGCTGTTTAGGAGGCTTGAATAAAAGGCAATAATCCTATTGCAGGCTGTAGGCTAAAGCTACGGGGCCTGCCTCAACACATACTTAATCTCTAGAAATCATTAAAGCTATTGTAGCCAACAAGCAGTAGTACAAATACAGAATAGGACTGATTTTCATTTCTTCATCATATAAACACATATAGTGAAGTTCACAGGATCAGACCCACGCAAACAGATTTCTATTTTACAGCTTTTTTTTCAAGCAGAAATATGGGGTTGCTTGGGTTTTTTTTTCTGCCTGTACAGAAGGTTACTGTTGAACAAAACTGTCCCAGTTGACTCCAATGCACTGCCAGCAAAACCCACCTGAAGCAGAGCGGAGCTGCTGAGCCGTCTGGCTAACTGCAAAAAGTAATTTGCTCACATCCCTCCTTTAATGTGGATAACTGTGCTTTTTTTAAATTTATCTGAGGCTGCTTTAAAATGTTAAGAATGATAAAAATCAAGCCCTTAAGTACAGGTATTCCAAGCTTAAGTGCTACTCAAGCCATGGTCTACTCTTTTAGGACAGAGGGCAAGATAGTTTAGGGTTGGGGGTGGGGTTTTTTCCTAATTAAAATTAAACTTACCTAATATATTGTGCCAGGCAGAGAACTGCTGAAAGTACTGCAACACTGTAGTGCAGTTTCCTGAACAAAGCCATACATTCCATCAAGTATAAAGTGTAAACTCAATCGCAAGTGTAAGACTTGAATTAAAAAAAAACCAAAACCTAAAAAAAAGCCATCACAGTATGGGTTGGTGGCTGCCCTCTCTGATACGCAAGAGGTACCACTTGTGCAATCACACAGTAGGGAGCGGGCAGGCCAGTAGGCAACATGTTTTTGTGTCTGCTTTTTTTTTTTCCACGTGAACAGGCGGCCCTGCTTCTGCCAAAGCGGGGTTGGTGTCTGCCGGCGCTGGCCAGCCAAGAGACTGTGCCCGGTGCCAGCTTCTGGCAGCCCTTGCAACCAAAGCAGCCAGCTCTGGCTCTGTTGTGCTGCAGCCTCTGGGCTCCTCCAAGGCAGCAGCACACAGTAGTCAATGGTTTGAGCTCTCCGCTGCCTGGGAGACCCAGGTAGACATTTCTGGCTGGTCAGAGCCCCAGCATAGGCTTGCTGTACTAAACTTGGGCCCATGGCACCTTTGCTGCTGCCAAGGCAGGGGACATCTCTTCCCTCTCCTGAGGGTCACTGCGCTGCGCCGCTTGGCTCCAGTGATGGATCCCTCTGGAAACGTGCAGAAATGTATCTCTGGCTCATCAGTGCCTTACCTGAAAGCTGAGGGCAAGCAGTAGACTTTGCAAGCGCCTCTGTGTGACTGAAGCAGAGTCCACAACAACAGAAGATTTCAGCTCTGCAGTGGAGGGTAGGGCTGTGCTGGTGCTGTCGCAAAGCCTGAGCCATGGCTGCTCCTCCACCACTTTGCACGGGAGCCACTGCACCAGCCTGTCTCAGCAGCATGGCCACACACCTGCTTTCCAGCTGGGCTAACTTTAGCCACCAATGCAAATGTAATGGACGCCCTCCTTTTAAATGGCCATGCCTCAAAGAACACCCCAGCAGGCCTGGGCAGATAGTTCCTTCCTCCCCACCCCCATCCGAAGCTGTCAAGTTTGCAGCAGCTCCTCAGACACAGAGATGACACCAGCCCTCCTGTTCCTAGCTATTCTTAAACCAACCCTCTTTTGACAAAGCCTTTGCCGTGGACAACCTGAAAGAAAATATGCTGGCTTTAGATTTGTGAGGCCCTTGTACACGGATGGCAAGGCTGGCCAGGGCTGTCAGCACTGATGCATGGGCCGATCACGCACCTGAGTACAGGTTTGTGCAGCCATCGTCAGCTGCGTCATCAAATCACAACGGTGTGCCCACGCACACATGTGAAGCTGCTCACAAGTGTTTCACAGCTTATTTAAGGATGGAAAGGTAGAAATGTAAACACAGACTGATGCCGGTCTAGCACCTTTCTCCAAAAGCCTCCCCAGCCTACTCAGTGGTTGGCTTCACGTTGCACATGGAATTTCTAACCTAAGGAAGGTAAGTCCTGCCATGTGGCATTTGGCCTTCAAACATCAGATCCACTTTTTTCTGAACACGCTTGTCCTAAGTATCACTTTGGTGCTGTTTTTTTTGTTTGTTGGGTCTTTTTTTTTTTCCCGAACAGGAACCAGTGTACATTTGTCTGGAAGGAAGGAAACTGCAGCTGACCCGTATGCTGAAGCTGGAGCTCATCCTCACAGTTTGCCAAGGCTGCTGAAAGGATGTGGTGAAACATCAGCGTCCTCTCTTAAAAAAAGAGCTAAGCTACTTACAAGTTCACATGGGCACCTCTGAACTTGCAATATGTTTTACGCATCTCCTGCAAGCTTGTTTTTAAGTGGAAAGCTTACTTAGGCAGTATTTTTGAACCCAAAGGTTTCTGTGTTCAAGTACCTAAATGTGCTGGCCCTGCCAACACTAGGCTCACTTTTGCTTTCATGTGCCTACATTTGAGTATCTACCCCTGCCCGTACTTCATTCCCAAATGTAAATATTACTTGGAATGGTCAAAGTGGAGAAGAGTGTCCAAATGTTTCAAACCCTGTACATACAGTCAGTCAAAACAGTTTCGGGAGCAGCAGCGCTTATTGAAAATCCCCCACAGTGAGGCTGTGAGTCAGTGCTCTGCTCAATGCCATTTGCATTTTTTCTTTTCATCAAACAGGGCTTTTACTTGCTGGAGCTGTTTCTGGACTTCTTCAAACCCCCGTTCTCGCTCGAGTTTGCTGACAATCTGTTAACAATTAGCAAAAAAGAGAATCATCATTTCAGTGTTAATTTTACTCACTGTTTTTTAAAGCCTGCTTTTCTGCATTCCAACAACTTCTGGCAGAAAAATCCATCTGAATGCCTGCCTCTACGTAAACATTCTTTTCTGAATTTAACACTTTATTTTGGTAGTTTTCCTTTCAAGTCATTATGATTACAGGATTTGCGACACTTCCACAAAAGAATGACAGAGCCAAGCAAAAAACCCCAAACAAATCCAACACACGTTCATCCCTTGAAGTGTGAGGCAAGGCCAGTCATTTGCAAATGACGCTTTTTTCCTCTTCCTCTGCCCTATACACTGAGGGCAATAAGCTGCCACTCTTCCTCTAACTGCCCCACTTGGCACCGGCCCAAGCGACAGGAAGGAGCACTACCGCTGCCTGAAAACTCTTTGCTGGCAACTCTACAAAGCAGCTGAGGCCTCAGCAAACAATCAATGAGCTTTCGCTGCTCCCGGTCAAAAGCCAGAAGGGGGAGAGCAGAGGGCGGGTCTCCCTCCCAGGATGGGGTGCGCTTAGCAAGTACCAGCTTCAAAAAAAAGCAAAAATGGGCACTAAGATTAGAATATATTCTGAAGTCTCCTGTGTCAACAATGTTAATGGGCTTAATAAAGCGTAGTGCCATTGTGAGTATTATCCTAAGCTGCTTTTAAGAGGCAAAGATTTGATGCCGAACCCAGATAATTTGAGATGTTAGAGATCAGAGGTGGCGAGCTAGCTAACAGGTGACTGAGAGCTGGATGATTACAGCAAGTGCTGATGCTGTGCTGCTGGTGATGAAAGAGAGAAAAGTCTGGTTGCTGGGAGACCCAGACAACCTGCTGGAAGTGGTAAGGAGGCCTTCAGGCAACACACCCCAGCTGGCTCTTATCTAAGTCCTTGCGCAGGCACACGCAGCCTCTGTTAAGGACGCTGGGCAAAACGGATGGAGAATCCTATCGTGCAAAGCGGAGGGCAGGGATTTCTTACAAAGCAGCTTAGAGGTAACCTGTGACAAAGTGCTTTCCGTTGAGAAAAGATTTCTTTTGTTGGCAATAGTAGGGACTGAAGCTTCTTTTCTTTAAAAGAAAGACTATTAGAGCAGAGCTTAAGAGGGCTGTGATGGGAAAGGAACGGACACCTCTTGCCGTAAGGCTGAGCGTGCTCCGCTGAGGTGTTTGCACTGACTGTTAAATAGAGATCCCTGGTGCTACAGTCTAATCCGATTGCTGAATCTCCAGGGAAATGGAGCGCATGCACAGGAGTTGTGACAGGCGTTAGCAGATACTCTGCAAACACAGTAAAACAAGAAATCTAGGCTATATAGGAACTTTCTCAAAACTGCAAGGAGAATTCTATTGCTACTCTCTCTGTGAAACGCAGCGGTGACAGTAAAGGTGCACTTACAAACCGTTGGCCTGCAACTCCTCCGAGAAGCGGGGGCTCCAAGTGCTCGGGGGCTGCGCTGCCCTGGCCCCACTCAGCTCAGCAGGAGCAGCCTTGGCTGCATCACCGAGGGGCTGTCTCTGGAGCAGCACCAGTCCGTCACACACCAGGCCAGCCCTCAGTTACTTTGCCAAGCCCAACTTTCAAGCCTGAGGTAACAAGTTACCATTAAGCAGGAAGAGCAGACGTGCCTACCTCGTCATAGTATTTCACTATGTATCTGTAGATTTCAATCAAGGCCACTTTCTCATTAAATTCATTTTCATGTTTCTAAAAGAGAAAGCAGTTCTGGTCAGATAGTTCTCCTTTTTAAAAAAACTTAACATGACAGCAAATGAAGTTGCCGCTTCTCAACCATACCTTAGATTCCTGAGTTAGAAATTCTTCAACCTCTGAAGTGGTCAATGGCGGCAGATCCCTGATGGCTTTATAGTATGCTTTCACCTCCTTCTTGTAGAGTGGAATGTCCTTAGCGTAGAGAAGTTTATTTGTTGGTGCTTCCTTAAAAGAAAATATTTGAAGCCTTGTCAATTTTCACAGCACAGATTTCCTAAGGTTCCACCTCCGCATAGTTAATTGCATCTAATTGTGTCTGTTCTCTGTGTGACTCATTTCTGTGTGGTGGTTATATGCGAGGAATCAAGGTTATGAAATAAAGATGATGAACAGCCGCAGGACCTCAGTAATAGTGCATTGTGTTTCATGACAGTTGCTGTATAATTATTTCTATTGACATCAGGAGTGATGAACATTTGTCCCTAAGAGATGTATTTTTCTTTCTTACTTCCTCGTGACTGCTCCCCAGAGCTGAGAGATTGTGAAAGCTGAACCAAAGGGCCTGAAGCCCATACCCTATTTACACCAAGGACACAGCAGTGCTGTGGAAAGTTCCCTTAGGGTAACATGCCAGAGAGCCTTGCTAGACCCTGTCCTGGCAGAGGTTCTCCTAAAACTCTTTGGTCCCTACTACTCCTTCCTCGAGAGCGTGGAGAGCTGGCTGCCAGGCATGCACAGCCAAAGGGGGTTATTATTTTTCTTCAAGGCTTCAACAATCCAGATCAGCACGGACCTACCAGGCAGCTTGAGGCTCCTCCAAGGAAATAAATGCTGATGTTTGTGGTAGGAGCCAAAGCCCCACCTGGAAAGCATATTTTCAGAATGTAAAAAGTGGGGGCTGGTAGTTTCCTGTCACTGCTCTAGTTTAAATTCTGGGGAATAAATGACACAATCATGTGGTACCTTCTCAGTACTGTTTCCACTGTGTGATGAAATGGTTTAAATGTTTGCTTTCTAAGAGGCTAAAGAAAGTTTTAAGATGCAAGGCTAAAGATCATGAAAGTAAATACATCTTAGTACTAAAAGGCCACAAGATGTTTACTGCATTGCAAACGTTCATCAGCTTTTTTATCAGCCCTTTTCAGAAGGCTAAGGGGAGCTGTTGTATCAACAGTACTTCACAATGGATGTTAAGCATAGAAAGCTAACAGACCATGCTCATTTGGAGTGTTCCCATCAAGTAAGTGATGTCATTAGCTTTACTTCATGACACTTCACACCTAAAGTAAGACAAATAAGCAGCTTATTTGTTATTTACCTTTAACAGATGAGCAGTGGGTTCAGATCACATAGGAAATTAGTCTATTTTTATAGACATTTTTGTTTTAGGCTAAAAAATCTTTAGCTTGTTTTTCTTGGTAGTATGAGCCTGAACAAATGCTTTTTGCTTTGGTTCAAAGAAAAGGAAAATATCCTCAGGAAAAATGAAGAATTTCTGATCCCCAGAGTTCCAGACACTGTAGTAAAGAGCTTTTGAATGTAAGATTTCTGGACTTGTTACTCCAGCAAATAATTTTGCATATAAAAAGGGAGCAGCTAATACATGTGAGAGGAACTGTTTCAAACCTCAGAGCTCTTTCAGGTATTTTTACGGCTCCCAGTAGCTTACTATGTGTGTTTCCTGCACATTGGTGTGTGGCAGACAGAATTTGGACTACTTATCAAATACTGTTAAGACTTTTTTTAAGACCTTTGTTTAAAAATTCTGTAAAACTTCTTTAAAATCTTACAATTTCCATCCTCTTCCACATATTCTACAAACACATTGCACAGAAACTAACCGCAGAGAAGACAAGCAGCAATTAACTACAAATATG
Source organism: Eurystomus glaucurus suahelicus (assembly GCA_032159205.1). Lineage (NCBI taxonomy): Eukaryota > Metazoa > Chordata > Aves > Coraciiformes > Coraciidae > Eurystomus > Eurystomus glaucurus. The sequence continues at coordinate 27,615 of JAVFHW010066145.1, forward strand.
GCATTGTAGCTGTATCTGGCTACTCCAGCGAATTCTTCAAAGTCTTGTGAGACAAGGAAACAAGGAATGGAAACCCAGCTTAATTCATCCACTGACAGTTTTGCCCCCACTGTCAGCAGATCCAGGACTTCATCCCCTAAATTATTATGTAGTTGAAAAAGACAGTGGTTGAGAATTTAGCAAAAGACTGGCAGGGCAGCATTACCTTCCCCAGTGTCTGTTCTGCTAGAGAAAAGGCATCCATGAAAGCTTGTGCGATTACAGACAAACAGCCATCTATATGTGAAGTCTTCTTAATATCAAAGACAAATTGGGGATTCTTCAGTATGTTCACCCAGAAGCGAAGAGGAAGACTAGACAGAGAAAGAACAAGCATCTTTGACTCCTCAGGTAGCACAACTGCTTTAAAATGGTAGTTTAATTGCACTGCACTCTGGGCTGCTATGCGTGTTAAAAAAAGGGATCAGGGAATAAAGGCTCCAGAGCAAACACATCGGTCAGTCACCCTTCCATCTCCAAACAGCCCCCTCAACCTACAGAAACTTGTTTCTCAGTGGGATGTCAGTACACATACTTAGAAGTCCTGGAAGTTGTGGTGGTTTGTACTGGTATCTAATCAACATACTAAAATTACTCGGATCCCCAAAGCCAAACTCTGATCTCAGGTGACCTGGTCCATCTTTGCAACTACTTCTGTGCATACCATACGAGCATACCTGTTGGTTTTCCATATATGGACCACATCTGGGTCAGTAATTTTTTTGCTCTCAGCCTGGGCATCCAGAAAGTCAAAAAAATACTTGATGGCAACAGGTGCTTTATTGTTGGGTAAACTCCAAATGCTCCTGAAGAGTTTTTCAACAACTGAATGAATTGCAACCTGAAAAGTAAGAAAATGAACGGTGCTATTATTACACAAGAAAAGAACAGGATTTCTAGTCTCAGAGAGCTGAGCGTGCCCCAAGGTAACCACACGTGGAAACTACAATACGCTTGTGGCAAACATCTAGGCCACAGGCAATTGGCACACAAGACAGTCAATAACAAAAATGAAATTACAAATACATCATAATGAGCTGCTTTGAAATGTCACATGTCCTATCACTTTACCAACAGGAGAGTTGTGGTGAGCTTTGTGATAAATCGTAGGTGGAAGGTATCACACGTTCCAACAAAGACAACATCAACTCTTTGGATACTGTTGGCATCAATGCTAAAGACATCTGGAACTTACGACTGGAAGTAAGAAGGAGGTGAGCAGAAGGAGTTTAATCAGTTTTCTAGGGCACTGGTCTTCATGGTGCCATCTGCACCACACATTGAACAGGTGTGGTCATCAACACTTCACAGCCAAGCGACTGTGGCAATTGATCTATTTCTAGGATAGGATAACAGCTTTGGGTGGCATATAAAGACACACATATTAGAGAGAAGAACTGAAAACTGGGTATTTCTTATCCAGAAGTGAAGGTATTGTGGCTCACAAAAGCAAGGGCTTGGTCACTGATGGACTCACTGACATCATCAGAGTATTCATAAGCAGAGGTAAACAAAGCAAAACATGGTTTTGTGCTTTTCTTCTTCACACCTGTTCTGAAGCTCAATTCAATCTTCTCTCAGAAAGAAGGATTTATGTGTATCCCTGGGCCTTGATGCGCTATTGGTCAGTTCATTTCAAGTAGCAAACTCTGTAATTGTGGCCGTGTGAATGTATGGGTGAGAAAGGGATTCAGATGTGGTTCAATGCAATTTCCTTTAGTGCATGGTGTATCGTAGGTGGAATTTCTCTGCGAGGGGTATCACAGCACCATTCAGAGCATTATCCTACTTTGGAGGAGATGATTAATTTAAAGCCCATTAAAAGACTGTTTCTTAAGAGCCTGATCTTTTCTTTTGTGCTTCAGTCTTCCACCATATTACTGGTTTACTCCAGCAATTCCTAAGGGCTTATGTTACTTTCCACGGCTAATGAGAAGTGACCAGTCTTCACTCTCACTTTAGGTAGTGTCCCAAATTACTTCAGATGCTATCAACAATCTAATTAAATAATGATTGATGGATTTTTTAAATGCAAGAAGGCCACAATCACGATCCCTTCAGGCCTTTTGTATCACACAGCTCAGTGTTGTGCACTCATTAATATTTGAAATAATACGCTGTTGTAAAGATTTTTATAACCCTTTTGAGCAAGTCAGGAACAAGATGATACTACCAGCAGGACTGAGCAGGGCTTATTCCTAAGGCATGTGCATTGTATAAATTAGGTACCTGCATTATAAATCCTAAGGACTTTGTTTTAAAAATCAGTCTAGTTATTTGGATGCTTAATCTGAGACCCTAAAAGATTATTTCATTTCACAGGCAGTATTTTGCGAAACTCAGGCTTTGGAGGTTGTCTCCAAGATGGGCAAACTCTAGTAAGGAGTGAGAAGATTGCTGACCGAAAGGTGTTTCTTGAGAAAGGATTGTTCTCCCCCTCTGGGACTCAGGGGCGAAACTGACTTTCTATAAGCTTAGTAACTACCTTTTTTCTTTAACCTGAGAAAAAATGTTGTGCTTACTGCAGAGAGTCCGAGTAATAGACAAGTTTATAACTCCAGCATTTGAAAACCTGAAATGCATCTGTCTTTGCAAATGGTCATAATCCATAGTTAGCACAGTGATGTTTATAGGCCAGCTTTTTATTTAACACTTGACATACATGCAGGAAATCTGTGTAATTTCTGCTTTAACTTCTATTTCTGGTGTGCCAAACTAGCCAAGCCTAACATCAGCTCTCCCTCAAAATAAGGCCTTGAAATTTACCTTGGTTGACAGAAGCTTTGTCAGATACATTTCTTTCACTTTGAATTTTTGCTTTCCTTTGTGACCTGCTCCTTTCACATCTTTGTTTGCTTCAGAGTCTGGTAAAATCTGTTGTGCAGAGATTAGAGAGATTACACAGATACAAATACAGCTCGGTATTAAATCTACCACTTAACAGCGTAATGACTGAACTCACCAAATGACAGTGTTCATCCGAGAAGTCCACCTCTAAACGACAGAAAGCAGAGAGCAAACAGGCATTAATGAAACAGGTAGCTACAACTCCAGCCCAGCGAATTCTGCTGGGCTCTGGGCTGCACAGCAGGGTGTGTGCCAGGATGCTGAGCAAGCAGGCTCGGTGTGGTGCTTTCCAGCCTGCAGTGTAGGGGAAGCCTCTGAGAAAAGCACAGGTCCTGGCTCACCTCCCCACTGCCAACCTGTAGCTCAGACCACTAAGCTAGGGCATCATCCTCATCTGCCGCTGAGGTAAGCTGGCAGCAAATCTCAGCTCCTCTGAAAGGAGGACAAGAGCAGATAAGATGATTGCATTCATTTACTCTGTACGACTACTTGGTGCAGGCAGGCGGAGGTCAGGCTTGAAAGCAATGGCTGAGAACAGACAGCCATGCTCTTGCTGAGGGAGAGAGCAATGCCAGACCAGTGACCCGCACTGCAGAGACATCTCTTCTAACTTTAGACGATCACTTTAATGGTGAGGTGAACCACATGCTGGGAGGGTCTGTTTCTCCCCAGGGGCTACAGAAAGTCAACCTCCCCCCAGCCACCAACTGGGCTGCAGCAACATGTATCACAGGGGTAGGTGAGATGAACTGACCCCTTGTAAGCACCCTTTAACTCCTGACCTGCTGTTGAGACAGCCTAGTCAAAACTTTCAGAAATGTAGTCAAGAATAAGGAAAATTCTGAAACTGTGTTCCTCTGTTACGCCTGTCTCTGGGCAGTTGCACCACTATGTCCATGACGCACAACACTGGGCACTGGAGCAGGGCATGTTCCCTGTATTGGTCTCACCAGGCAGCACTTTGCATCACCCAGGCTTCCCTGCCTTGCTTTCCTGCCAGTGAGTCTGTATCTTTAAGCACTCATTTGATGAGGACTGCAAATCCTTCTGTCCTTCTTTCCTTTGCCTTCTTCGCTCCTCCTAGGCCCACTGGGCCCACCAAAGGCCCAGAGCCAGGGTAACATGGCTCTTCATGGGGCTCAGCTGTATCAGCGTGCCAATTTTTTTGACCTCCTATTGACCAAGATACAAACTCTCATAGCTCAGCTCGCTGCATTCCCAGCCCATTCCCCATAAAAGATTAAATAAGTTGCAGTTCCTTCCTTACCTGATCGCGTATTTGCCTTCTTTTTAAAGACTTTTATGGTTGCCCCATTTGAAATCTGAAAGCAAAATCAAACATACCATGATGAAACAAAAGCAAAGTTTCATTTCCTCTGTCCTTAAGCTGGTGGCAGTGCAGAAGCGTGCCAGCCCACTTCGTTCTCACCACGCTGCGCATGGCTCTCAGCAGGCAGCCACGGCTGGGCTTCAGGCATGGGCTGTTAGCCTCACCTGGCAAGGTTGGAAGGAAGCTCTTCTGACAAAGAACATTTTCATATAATGCTTTGGGCTGCTTCTTGCACCCATGTTTCTACACATTGCCAAGGCTGAGTTCTCTTGCTCCAGTGCAGTAGGGAAAGTGAGGCAGAGAAGGAAACATCAGGATGATTTCTCTTCTGGCCCTTTTCTTCCAGCTCAGTCCATTCCCCTCGTGCCCTACAGAGAGGGTCTAGCCTGGTGCCTCCAAGAACTATTTTCAAACTGAGCAATATTCATACCTCATGAACCATAAGGTCAAGATCTGTATCAAGCTACCTTGGGATTTCTAGGAAAAATCTACTCTCCTCCTTCCCTGAATTTATAGTGCTGCCAGGATGATAACTATTATCTTTAAAAGAAACTGGCAAGTCATGCTTTTATTGTCACAGAGTAACTGAAAAACAGCTCCCACTGAGAACTACCCCACCGCTCTGCTGTCAAATGCTGGGTCTTGCCAAGTGCTAGTGTACTTCCCTCTGTAATTACAAAAACAACTGGCCAGTTCTAGTAAGGGATCTCTGCCAAAATAATTTAAGTGTTTTTTAAACCTTGGCAGCCAGCCTGGTGTGAGAAACCAGCTTAAACATTCAGATACTCTATCACAAGCTGTGTCTTGCGCCAAAGAAATCTGCACTTACACTTGCTCCTGGAAAGTAAATGCATTGTTTTATAGTTATGATTTTTTGCAGGGTTCCCACTTATCATAGAGTGTTTCAGAGCTTTTCTGGATAACACAGAGCACTTTAAAACCACCCTAGAAGTGGGAATATGCTCTAAGACTAGCTTGTGAGGTGACACAAACACCCAGAGTCCTCCTACTTGGCCTTGAAGATAAGCAAACAGGAACGGGGCTACCCAGCAGCCTACCCCCTTCCAGAGCAGCATGGGCAATCGCTGCCTCTACTCCTGCTCCAAGAAGCAGCTGAGCAGCTCAGTGCTGAAATGTGTTGGGTCCTGTCCTGAGGGAGACAGGTAGAGCTCGGAGGGAGAACTGCGCTTCCCCCCAGGAACCAGTGGCATCGCTGCAGTGCAGCCATGACTCAAGCCTCACTTTAAGTTTTATTCCTGGGAGAAATTAGGGTTTTGGCATTGAGTGGAATATGCTTTCCCTTCTTTATCATAACCGCAACACCCAAACTGGCTTTTTCTTTCTGTGTGGTACAACAAAAAAAAAAAAAAACAAACAAAACAATCCTTCTTTTTGTGTCCTGCTGCCTAAATCTCTTTACATGGTGGGCTGCTCTCAGGTGCACCTCAAAACATCTTTATTTTGTCAGGTGCACTGCTGAGGGGGACAAACAAGGAGGGGGAGATCTGTTCTGATCCACACAACATGGAGTACTTTGCAAAACAGAAGATGTAGTAGTGTGGCTCTATGCCTCTTCCTTGTTCTTCAGGCTTCCTGTCCTCCCTACAATCCAGTTCTTGTCAGTGAGCTCCCTGGACCACATTCAGATTTGCTCTCTGGGGCTGTGTCTGCTCCTGGGACATGCAAGGCTGCTACAGGTTGAGAAAGTGGAGATCTGTGACTGGACAGCAGATCTGAAAGCAGTTCTCTAGCTCTCTTCTTGTGTGGGAAACAGGACATCATGAAAATCAGCAACTTTTTTGTCAAGGCTTGTGGTTACTCTCATGCAAACAATAGTGCAGATCTCATAAATAATCACATCAATAACCCTACTAGGAGCAAAAAAAATCAGAGCAAAAGGAGCACACAAGTCAGAGACACAGGAAAATCCTTTCAGAAACAGCACACAAAAATGCAAACATCCTCTACTTGTGCATTTTAACTATCAGTTTCCTTTTTCAAGAGTGACAGGTGATTCTGAGACCTTTACAATACAACCCTCATGCTCCAGTATCTTAAGAGGATTTAACAGTACTTCCCAGTTTCAAAATCTGGTTACCTTCTAGGATTTAAGGCTGGCAAACAAGAAGAAAAATGCAGGCTTGCCACAAAACTCTAGGCGTTGATATACATAGAAGAAAATAATCCAGAAATGCTAATGGCTGATACTTGCCACTAAGCTTCTGCCTAAAATATACATTATTTTGTCAGGGAACTAAAATATCTAACAGAGATACCCCAACACAATTTCCATAAAGCAGCTGCTAAGCTATAATTAGTGTAGTTACAGATTTGCAAAAACAACTGAACCTCCAACCTAACTTGCATCTGCTTGCAGAAACCTCCGACGAAACCAAGAGCTGGGACAGAGATACGCAGGGATGACAGTGACCAACTGGAGCAGGCTCATTTGCCCTGAGGTGTGGCACCCATGAACCATGTCATGCCACGAGCTCAGGAAGTGAAAGAAGCTGCCTGGTGCAATCCGGGAGCTGATTGCACTAAGAGCTGTCTGTACTAAAGGGGGCGGGTATTATCATATCAGACAGAAGTTCAAATATCTAATCAAGTTCAAATCTGTGCTGACCTTTGCTGCATGGGCTCTGACTGCAACAGTATAATGTCCTAATTTATACAAAATCTTTACAAGTGACACCGAGGAAGTCCCACAGTAATCTGTAGACAAGATTCAAGCAAGGCACGGGAAAAGCTGTATTTAAGACATTGGATGGTGAAATCAGGACATCTGGGTTCACTGTTGCCTCCTCAGGAGGTAAGGAGAGCAACAAATGCCTACAGAAATCTGTGAAGGGACTCCAAATGAGCTCGCTCCAGATCTAAGATCTGAGCAGCCTTGTGCTCTGCCCAAGCTACAAATGGTCCTGCTAGGAATCCTTGTTAGTCTCTGTGGATGGCACTGTGTTTGCTCATGCAGATAGCAACGCTTTCAGGGCTGGCTCTGGTTTCTCGGCACCAAACTGCATTGCATGGCATAGGCCTACCCTCATCAGCAAAACTTCTAAATAAATAAAAATTGATTATCATTTTAAGAGCCAGACTTTCAAATTCAACGAGGCACAAAGAAAGCTCACTAAAACCATGCAGCATACTAACCTCATTTCCAAACTCTTGTCTGTAAGCATCAAAATGTGAGCTACCATATTGCCTGAGGCCAATCATCTGTTGTACATTTTACCCCAGCCTCTCGCCCTCTATTTTGAGCAGTGTCAGTGAAAACTCCTCAGACAGGCAATACTGCTTGCTATGCTTCTGCAATGTGCTACACTCAGAAGGGCTCTGCCACCAGTTGCAGCCTTGTGTGCTGTTGCAATGAGGGACATATTGCAGCATTGAGAATGACTGGTTTAGAGGTGCAACTGGAAGTACAAGTGGTGACAGTAGATGGAAGCAGAGAGAAAAAGGGAAGGAGATTGGCACAGGAAGTCTCAAAAGAAGAGTGAGCAAATCAATCAGTCCTTTTTATTCTGACTCTCAATGAGCAAGCATCACTACTGCCTGTTCAGATAATCAAAATATGAGGTGGGAAGAGGGAAATGATTGCTTGGTGTAAATGGTGCAAAAAAACCTCAGCAGCAGAGACTAGAAAAGACTCAAGGCAATGTTCATAGCTGGAAATCAGATGCTGTTTTAACTGAAATGCTCAACAGAAGTAACAGTTTACCTGGTATGCTTGAACCAAGCAACCCTGCAACAAGCAAACCTTTGAAAAGTCACAGAAAACGTATGACTCTTTGGCAAGAAAGTTGTGTGTCACACATTTCTTTCCTTCTGTTGATGATGCTTAGCTATCTCTTCAAGATTTTGATCAAGATACTTCTGTGCAGACAGCATTTGGGAGCTGGGGAGAAATCACTTCTTGATTCACTGGTATGGCTTCCATGCTTACCTCGTAATGACCGATGGTATTTAGCTTCCTTATCCCATCCTCCATCACCTCTGAGGAACCATCAATATCTAACAATTCTCTTTGCTGGTCCTCAGACACAAGTTCTGCAGTATGACAGCAACAGAAAACAATTACATTCCGATGGCATTCTCTCTGTACAGATGTTTGTAAAGAAAAACAACACCTCATTTTTTGGACTGGTGGCTCCCAGCTGAGCTGTTTCTCTCTGTCCTTGTGCTAGGTCACATGAGACTGCTTTTGTACTCCCACACAACAGATTCCTTTTCTGTGGTGACAGCCTGGGTGGCTTCCATTACTGCAGACTACTGTTGCTTCACTTTGTGTTGGTCAAGGCAGAGTTTTTGGAGATGCTATTCTGTTGCACAAGCGTGCCCTGGTGTTATGGCCACGATGGGACTAGAAGAAAGGTTTCGCAAGCCACTTCTAAAAGATCACTAAAATGAGCCGTACAAGACTGACATAGTATTTGTGAAGGGTGCTCAGGCACTGGTGGTGGATATAAACATCAGATATGAAAGTAAATGATCATCACTTGCCGACATAAGGTGTCTGACAAGGTGAGGATATATCAACAACGTAGGGAGGTGACAAACGCCAGCAGTGTAGAGTTTGCTAGATTTCATGTTGGAGTGTGCGGGAAGTGGTATGATGGCAACTACAGGCTTTTATCTGACCTTGGGCTCTTGAAAACCCAACAAGAAAAGGTGGCTTGGCTCCTCTGCTGCAGCAGCCTTATTTACATCTGTAGATATTGTACTTATCTTTGCAAGTTACACATAAACTATTATGGTGGTAAATAAACTGTATTTGTTGGTTCTCCAGATTAAGGGAAATGTAGGCCTGTTGGAATGAAGGGCAGTAGGAGGGACAGTAGGTAGGGACTAAAGTAGCTGGTAATCATGACATGTCATCTTACCCACAAAATTTATCAACAGTCTGTACTTAGGTGGCAGGCCACTTTAGTTAAGAAAAGGAAGGTACAAATTATACGTGTTCAAAACACATGTGTTTGTTAACTGCATGCTGAAGTCCTTGCAGAAGCAAAACTGATGTAGTTCCAGTGTTCTAACTGGTAGCATAAATGATCTTGTATTTCCCTAGAAATTCCTTACAAAAGCTATGTACTGCCTAAAGACTAAAAAAGTCAAAGCCAAAGGTAGGAATTCCTAGCAAGAAATGTGGAGAAACACAGAAACTCCACAGACAGATCAGTGAACTCCATGAAAATATAACACAGGGACACTCTTACCAAGACCAATTTCGTCCAGCTGAAGACCATAGAGAAAGCCATTCTCATTGAGGAAAGCCTGAAGGCTCTTCTCCTTGGCTTGGCCAATAGTGTCGCAGTCCAGAACATTAACTTGAATAGTTTGATAGGCATCTCCACTCTCATTTTCTGGGATTTTTTCAAAGATAATGTTCACTGTCTGGGGAAAGAAACAGTTATTCTGACTTACAGGGAACACCTGGCATAGGAAACCTACACAGTCCTAAGAGCAAACCTGAGAGATTTTCAGTGTATTTATTATTAAAGCTATTTCAGACAAAGATTATTTGAAGGAATTACACAATGAAGTATTTAGAATTCCTCGTGTCCCAAGAATCAAAGATATATAGCTATATTCTGCTAAAAGTGTACTTTGTATTCTGCTTTTGTGCAAATCTACTTCAGTGAATTACCAAAAACAGACAGACCAGAAAAAGTTACAATGCATGTTCTAAAAAAACCTGGATCTTTTATTTAAAATGAATGGCTTAAAAGCAAAACTGTAAGTGACTAGGGAGCTGATAAGGTTGCTAAGTAAGTTGTCATGGTAAGCACAACTGAACAGATAGGAAGCAGTGTTAAAATGCGTATTCACACTAGCAGATTATGCTGAGTGCCTTACATCACACACAAAAAAATACACCTCCCCTGGAGACATCAGTGTCTGCACACAGCCACGTCTCTAGAGGCAGCAGAGACAGGGCTACTGCAGTGGCAGTGGAAAGGGAGAGCATCTGCAGCAGACTGAACCCAAAGGGGTCCAGATCTGCACAGGAAAGTGTGGTTCATTCTATCAGTTATTACTCCAGGTCAAACACCCACACAACCTGTCCAGTTACAACAATCCCGCCCTTCAGCTCACAGCTACTCTTAGCTGGAACACAACTCATCTCCTAGGCTGCACGCAAGGTGAGCATGGGCTAGAGGGAGGTGCCAATGAGACTGGGTGACCATCTGTGTTGCTTTAGTAAGAGCTCTGTGGCTGCGGGGTGGCCGGAGCCACGTGGCCGCACCGCTTTTACCCGCCCCCTCCTCTACCGGACAAAAAGGGACTGACCGAGCCCAGGAAGCAGCGAACTGCCCCCCCACCGGAACTGGCCCCGGGGCATGATGTCAGCATGGTACAGAATAATCTGGCTCCACACAAAATTAACCCTGTCCTGGCCAAACCAGGACACCATCTCCAGGGAATGTTGTGAATCAAGTCATATTCCTGGTCAAGTTGGGCAGATCAACTGCCAAAAGGCAGGAAAAAAGGGATAAGCACAGAATTGCTAGTGCCAAGCAATAACAGCAATCACTTCCAGTACTGCAGCCTGCTCTTTGCAGATAAATCACTGTACAGCTACCTGGATACAGAAGTTCTGCTGGATATATCTTGGGACAGAATTAACGCAAGTGTTTTAGGTGCCAGCACTTGACTGCAAGCGGCACAGGAAGATGTACCTACTTGCACCATTCCGACTGTTGGACTTTTCTGGTATAACACATACCTTTTGACTGAGATGACCACAGGTGTGACTCAGTGAATGAGTAATCATTAAAGAGGAAGCAACTAAAGCAACTTTTTTTCCCTGCTGTCATGTGAAGGAAAGAACTTCTGTCCAGGTTGCTGCAGGGACAACTTTTCTCTCTTATTAGAAAAATGGGTAGTTATTAATAGTGTAGAATGCTATTTCTGCACTCTTTTCAGCAAGAGTGGAAATTACAACACATCAGTGGTGAAAAAAACTAGTCCACTGAGACATAAATTAACTTCGCTCTTTCTACAGAAGCAAAAGGACTATTAAAAACACCACCGCAAAACTACAAAGATCAGGATTTAACCAAGACTAGGATGTAACTGAAGTAACTGAGAGTAACTTATTCAGGACACCAAGATGTTTAATTGTGAGGAAAATGAGTCCATGGAAAGGACAGACAGAATGTTGGGGAAGGATATGTGGGAACGGTGCCTGTAGAAGGAGAAGCAGACGGGATGCCATGCCTCTGGTTGGGACCTCATGCAGAAAATTAGTAAAAAATATATTGGCGCAGGAACGAGGGAGTCATGCTTGGTTAGGCCCACAGACCAACTGAACAGACAGCAGTCCTGTCCTTGACTTTGATTGCCATGAGGTCTCCTTGACTTTGATTGCCCTGTGGTCATAGTCTTGTAGGATAAAAATGTGGACAAAGACTAGCTGTATTTTGTCTTTGGAAAGCTCATTTTAATAAAAGTCTTTGTCTCTTCTAGTCTCCAAACTGATCTTTCTGGAGTGGCTGCTCACACTTTGATGTTGATTTGTCTTTACATTCTTGGAAGGATTCCTTCCTCTAGTTGATCCTTTTTTCCTAACATTATTCCTACACTGAAATATTCATGTTCCTGCTCCTCCTTAATTTCCTCTTCCTTTCAGACTGTCAGGAGAAACTGTCTTTTCTCTGCTGCATTTCATTTTCAGTACATGCTCTCACACAGAGTGCAAATAAATGTGCAGCCTCTTCAGTTATTAGCATGCAAGTGTCCTCCCATCCCTGCTCAACTCACTGTACGATGACAGGACTGTGAAAAGAGAGTAGACATCCTTTATGTACATGGAATACAAGTCATTTATGGACTCCTTAATGAAGAGTATTCACAACGTGAAGATAATAACAACACTGCACGACTCAAAGAAGTGTCCAGATGGGAAGAAATATTTAAACACATAAAAGTCTCTAAACCAAGAGAGCCAGACAGTTTTGCTGATATGATTTCCTGCAGAAGTTAATCGCAAGTGACAAAGCAATTGATAGGGAGCTAGGAAAGCCAATTATTATTAAGTCTTCCCTCTGTAGCTGAAGTTTTCATAAATCAGATTCAACCTGTTTGACAGCACAACCCTGGCTTTAGAAACCATTAATCAGAAGCTGACAGTCACAATCACTGCATTTAGACACGAGGTGTAGCATTGGAAAAAGAATCAGAAATGACTGTAAAATTATGAAAAGCCCTTTTATGATCAGCTCTGAAGGTCAGAAAACATGTAAGAGAAATCACAGGAGGGCACACGGAAATCACAAGGAAACGTCATCAGGTCCTTTTGTAAGCTCTCTCACTTTGCAAAGGAAACAAAAACACAAGTTAACTTAGGGAAAGATTCAGGAGGAAATTGCAGGAGCTATGGTTCAACCTAGTAGTATCTAGAGACTTCATGCACCAGAAATTAGTGATTAGCAACACAAAGCCATAGTGCTCTTCAGCAAAGGGTTGCAAGAGTTGTTAAAGGCTACTTAAGAAGAACAGGGGAGGTTTAGACTGGATATTAGGAAGAAATTCTTCACTGAGAGGGTAGTTAGGCACTGGAATGGACTGCCCAGAGAGGTGGTGGAGTCACCGTCCCTGGAGGTGTTTAAAGAACGAATAGATGCAGTGCTTGAGGCTATGGTGTAGTGGTTAGAGAAGATTTGGTGTAGTGGTGTAGTGGTTAGAGTGATGTTGGGAGAAGGTTGGACTTGATGACCCTGGAGGTCCTTTCCAACCATAACAATTCTGTGATTCTGTGATTCTGTGATTCTGTGATTCTGTGAAGGCATCCATCTGCAACTACTTGTACAGGAACTAGCTTGGAACCTAGCTAAAAGATAGGAACAAATATTAAAAACATTTTTTCACTCATGCAGTGACAGAAATAATGACATTTGAAGACAATGTTTACAGATGTTTTTTCAGATTTGTACTTTTCTTGAAAATGAATTTCAAACAAGGAATTATTTAGTAAAGCTGTTAATAACCATAGCAGATAATAAATGAGATGTGGTTTAATAAAGAAATGTGATAATACCATATTTTCTTAAAAGTATAGAAAAATAATCTGGGATATTGAAGGGCTTTTATTCATTACTCGATTCTCTGTTCAGCCATGCATCTGAACAAAGCATTTCCATTTATCAGACAGACTGAAAAAACAAGAAAAATTTTTGATTGGTAGAAGTTAGAGAATTTACATAAAGGAGACAGCACCATGATGTGCAGCACAACAAAACTGCCTTAAACCTACTCCCCTGTCTCACAGACTATGAAATACCACTAACAGGGAAAATCAGATGTAGCAGCCAGAACAGTTATTCATGAAGAGATTATAGAACAGCTAACAAATTGGCATAGAAAATGTTCCAGGAGTTAAATTTAGGTTAGAAGGGCACTATGTAAAGCCAGGGTTCTACTCTCGATGCTACAGTGTGGTACTCAATCTGTATCTAATTCAGAAGACTCTCCTGTAGCCAACATCTGCCTTGCCAGCTTCCTAGCAAGGGCTGCTGTGTCCTCTTCTGCTGACAAAAATCCCCACGTCACATGCTTTTAATAGCTTCCTTATCTCTCACAAAATGTGTCTAATAATACCACAACCATGGCGTCTTATTAGGAAAGTGGCTTCCTTGTCTCTGCTTTACTCCCTTACAGCCCTCCCACTTCTTTTAACGCCCGGCTTTTAACTTGTAAAGCAGTTGAACGCTTTAAACAACCTTCCACCACGTGGTTTTGCTTCACTTTATTTAAAGGGCTGTTGGCTAAACAGGTGAATTAGATCATTTCTTCCCATCTGAAAAAGCAAACTCATTTCAGCAAAGAATTCAACAGCTCAAATCCCTTTTCAAAATAAGCAGTGACTATATAAAAGAATGCTGGAAAGTCTACCATATGAAGAAGTCTCCCCTGGTTTTCCACAGGAGAGATTCCACCAAGAACTTCTCCCATGCCAGGCTGGCATTGTGTAGCCTTTCTGTTGAAAATGAAACACTTCAGTGAAATGCTGATGCTCAGCTGTGCATTGCACTTCTTCATCAGTCATTGAGCAAATTATCCACGGAGAGGAGCAGCTGCTTGTCTCCCCCTGAGAAAGCAGGCTTGCCTCCTCAGCCTGTGAAAAGGCTCCACGACACATCCAAGTCTCTTTCAAGGCAGTTTTATTACTTAATACTCAAATATAAGCACAGCATGAAACCATACAGCTCCTCAGCTCATACTGGACCAGTGCTTTTAGATGCATTTTCTTTCAGTTCCTCTGCTTGAGCATGTACTTCAGCAGCCTACCTCTGTTCAATATCTGATCCTTTCCAGCAGAGAAGGGTAACAGAAGGGGCTTGGCTGGTCCCAAGGTCTGTGGCCTTTTTAAAAAGGCATGGGGCCCAGCCAAGGGACTGTTCTAATCAATTCAAAACCAACACGTTTCTTTGCTTTTTTTTTTTTTTTAAAGCAGGAAAAAAAGAGAAGAAAATGTCTCCCATCCTTCTTTCTTTCTCTATACCTGGTGCTTCTTCTTTCTCCTGCCACAAGAGTTTATCTGCATAGTGGTTTGTTCAGAAGAAGACCTGTGGATCTCCTCCTGAGTTTTAGGAGCCTGTCTGTATCCCACTTTTATTGATTTGGAACTGAAGTCCCAGTCCTGAAAGGAGAGATTCACACGCAGAGTGCCTACACCCTTGTTTGTGCACTGCCACTGATTTGAGAGTTGAACTCCCAACCAGATTCATCCCTGTGTCTTAAAGTGCCTATACAGCTTAAAAATAGGGACACTGAGTGTCTGCAGATGTGCTTTAGTATCCTTCTATCACTCTCCTTTGGCTGTTTTTATACTTTGCTCTGGACAGGTAGGTTTCAATGTACTACTATTGTGGGGCTTTGGAAAGGGGTGAAATAAAATACCAACAAAATACTGCAAGACTCAGAATGTAACTGCAGTGAGCAAATGTGCAAATGCATTTGAAAGTTCAGCTCAATATTTATTCCATTTAGAAAACAAACCTGTAATCCCTTAGGCAGAAATTTTTTTCCAAAGAAAGGAGAAAATACTTGGTTCCCTGTCTGTGTGCTCAAAGGTCCAGCATGTCATTGCAGTGCATGTGAAGGGGTGTTAGTGAGAGAAGAAAAGCTGATTCCCTCCACTTTAGCATCCTGTTAAATGCTATTCTTCAAAAGGAAACATGCACAGCTGGCCTGTTTCCCCAGCCCAGAAAGCCTCACTGTTCCACCTAAATCTTTTTCACAGCACAGTTTTAGTTGCCAGTGTAAATCTTAGACAAAACAGCAAACAAAATTGTTTCCCTGTCCAGGCAGAACTAGAGTCCTTGGGCTCCATCCTGTTAATTTCACTGAAGGATCCTCAGCCCTTTCTGATGGCTTTAAAGCAAACATTCAGGCCCTTCTCAACTAAGTCCAATAAACTGCTGGACCTTAGTGGGGAAAGCTGACTTACTAAGTCTAAAACAGTATCATTACCTCCTATTTAAAAGCAGGAATACAAAGGCAACAAACAACATTCGAGAAAGGCTATCTGCTCTCTCACTTCCTCATCCATCCGCAGACAGCCTTCCCCACTGATACCAAGTCCTGCAGACCACTTCCCCTCTCTCCACTGCAGGCTGCCCGCAAGACCTTATCAGTGACTGCATGCATAGAAGTAGCACTAGGAGAAGTATATAAGGTGGTGTTCAGCAGTTTCAGTCAGCTATCCCCCCAAGGTGCTCTCAGTTTGAATCTGTGCTATAAATAAGTAAAGTCAATCAATTCCACAGGACCAGATGTTCCTGCACAGTCTACTAGTAACAGGCATATTGGGCTTGCTTGAAAATTGTTGCTCTGCATAACTACTGGGTTTTGTATCCCAGGGCTATATATAGCAGTATGTTTAAACTTACCCTGGATCCCAAACGCATGCCAGAGTGCACAGCACAAACAAGGAAACTAAAGATACGGTATTATGCCTTTCATTTTTACTCACAAACTTCCTTTCCAAATGCACGCTGTGGTAACCTAGCGTGCCGTACCTTCAAATGAAGCTTCCAGCAACAGCTTTGTAAACAGCTATAAGAAGATTTGACTATAAATTTGTCAGTCCAAGAGCTTTCAGCAGAAAATGATAATTCAGAAATGTTTCACACAAAGGTTGTAATTTCAGTGAGCTTCCTATGTGACCCAGTGAGCGAAGTCAAACAGATTGCCAACCAGTCAAAATTTCTAGGCTCCTAGAGTCAACTCCAGTATGTGGCATCTTAGGACATACAGCTTCTTGTTGCAAAAATGGAAGATGGGTAGACTTGGAAGCTCCAGCCCTGCCTGAGGCTCAGGATACAGTCTCTGAAAATGACTGAATTTTCCAGCACCAGCTGGAAGCCACCAGCACTTGCAGTGTCCCTGCTACAGCAGTTGATGCCCTGACAGTTTCTGCTCCCAGCCTTTGAAGCCCACTACTCATTTTTGATACTCCAAAGTATATCTGATAACTCCAACAGGACGACAGGAGTTAAGAAGCAAGGAAGCTATGGAAATGCAGATTTTAAGTTCTCAGACTCACAACCACTCAGAAATTCTGGAAAAAAGAGTGCTCTGGTTATTCTGAAACCTTTTTCAGACCTCCTACTCAAAAAGTCACAATTGTTACATGCTACAAAGTAAAATAATCCTTACTGTCGCTTTTCCCCTCAGTGTCAGAACGACAATCAGCAAGGGAATTCTGGCTTTCAACGAATTCTGGGTGTAACTAGGAAGCACTTTGTAGTTGCTTTAAGAAAAGCAAGAAATTTATGGTGAAGTTCAGAAACCTAGCTAGGCTTCCTAGATACCTTGTTTTTAACCAAGCAACTAATTAAAATCCACCACACTGTAACGTTGCTAATGTGGAGCTAATATGGAGCTAATAAGATGGAAACCCATGGCAAATTATTACTGCCTGAAGATTAGCCACAAATAAACACAATAGAAAAAGAAAACATCAGCATTCTATTCTGCCATTCATTGGAAAAGTGTAATTTAGTTTAAATTCTAAGCATATGTTTATATTTTGTAGTACACTTTAAAATAAGAAGGAATTTTAATACCCTAAGACTTCATTAAACCTAACCTTTGGCAATTAAGGCATGTTGCGAAGTGAGGAGTGAGCACTATTTGTGAAACGTATATTGGTGAAATACCATCTAGTTAAACTCTACTGCGCTTTGAGACTTTGTCAGCAATAACAATTCGATTATCTGGGTACTTAACCATCATCTTAGTGTCTAAGAGCCTTAATTTAGCTTCCTAGCAAGAGAGACAACATTGTAGTTGTCTGTGTTTGAAGGGAATACAAACTGGCAAACATACCACTGTTTTGAATTCAGACACTTGCCACAGCAGCCAGTCTTCATTAAGCGTGTACAGGGCTTTGCAAGTTATCGCGTCAACGGGTCCTTTGTTTATCCTCTGATTGAGGGTTGTCACCAGCAAATAGAAAGGTTCACCAATTGTCTCCTAGGGCATGAAACAAACACAAGGAACATGTTTACTTTTGTAGTCATTAAATGGGCATGAATAGCTAGAAAAAAATCAGGTGTAACAAATGAAGTTATTTCCTTGTAACTAACTTGTTACCTTGCAATTAGAAAAGAAAATCCCTCTGAGCAGATTTATCTAGTTATTTGTTTAACCTCCATCCTTCGTATTTCAGTGTGAAAGTCTCATGCAAATAGCAAGGGACAGCTGGAGTGTGAGCCAAGATAGCTCACAGCCCCTTGCTGTGCACAAGCACACTACACACAAGCTGCTCCTACTCCACCTGGCAGACACTTCCTAGTTCCACCAAAGAGCGCGTGGGGGGTGAGACGTGCATGTGTTCACAGGCGTATTTCAGCTATTTCTTCCTTTTTCAGTTTTGTGAGAAAACAAGCTAACAACTAGTTTCCTTTTGAATTAGCGTCTCCCCTGAAAGAAGCCTTGGGAGCAAGGTTGTGGGACATACGCTCGTGTATCTGCCAAAGAGGGAATGAAACTGGGCCCTCCCTCACCTGCCTGAATACCCAGGCTTCAGGAAAGCACCTGAGAAAGGAAGGATTAATCTTTTTTTCCACGTGACACCCCTCCTGCAGCCTAGCTAAGGCATCTCACTAGCACAGCTCTGTAAGGATGACTGGTGTATCAAGAACAGATCTCTGACAGTTCCTTGGCTTTCAGGAAACCAGTGCTGAGCCTCAAACAATTCTGCTGCTGTATTAGTGCAAGGACTGATATGAATAATACCAACAGTGCAGTAACATCACCCTGGTAAGAGAGGCAGGAAGTATAATCAAGGACTTGAACCAAGAATGAAGTGCTATCAAGTGGGCTAAAATAAACAGTAAAATGAAAAATAATGCTTATTTTGTTTCCACTTGAAGTCATTTAGTTCCTGAAACCTGCAATGCTGTTTGGAGGTTAAAAAGTTTGGAAAAAAGTTTAGTTTTTCAAAAGATGGTATTCCTTAAATCTCCATTACTGGGTAGCTTTCCAGCAGCTTGCATGGAAAGTACAGCTGCATTTTAACAAGTGTGTCAGTATTCTACTATGATCGCAATACATCTCATGGAGATGAAATAATGTCTGACATGCTAGAATTGAAAAATTACCCAAATCTCAGCCAAACAAATGGCATGATCATCGCTTACAGACGTACTCTTTTCCTACATCCCCTTGATGACAGCTAGCTAAGTCACCTAAACTAGAAGAGCACACATTATTAATGTTAAATGTTAGACTGAATGCTTTGAACTGATCCCTCCAACAATTCCAATGGAAGAAATCAGTTAAAAGAATTCTTCGTCGTATCTTACACAGTGAAAAGATGTACACGTACCCGAAGAAATCCAGAAAGGCAGACAGACATCCAGTTTGTCAGCAATTTTTCTACCACAGATTCGGTTCGTCTGAGCAGGAGCTTAGGCTGTACATTGCTTGACTGCTCCATCAAGTCCTTTGTCAACACTTCCAAAATATGGGTTAGATAAACTAGCTTGGTTTGTAGTGCAATGGTCAAGAAGGATGCAAACAAGCACCTGTTAAAAAGGAAAGGAAAAGGAGAAGGAGAAGGAGAAGGAAATAGGAAAAGGAAAGGAGAAGGAAATAGGAAAAGG
>JAVFHW010066145.1:46956-92742 GCA_032159205.1 Eurystomus glaucurus suahelicus
GAAATAGGAAAAGGAAAGGAGAAGGAAATAGGAAAAGGAAAGGAGAAAGCTGTAATATTTTGAACTTTTCTTCCTAGTAATCTTTAATAAATGAAACACGCTTTAGTGCAGCTCATACCCTAAGTTTTCCCTCCTCAGGCATAAAAATTGTCCACTGATCTCTACAAAAATATAAAAAATACAAGTCCATCTGCTCTTATTATTTTTTAAACACAGAATTTGTGTCTCTAAATTTAATTCTGCAGAACAACACCTGCTTCAGTGACAGAACATTTCTAAACTGTAGAACTGTTGATCTAACTGCAGGAAGTGTTTACAGTTTTGAAGTGAGTATTCCTGCTCCTTTGCCTCTTTGTTTACATGTACAAACATTCTGATTTCTCTTTAATGGCTTGTTTTAATGGCAATGTTTTTTCTTCCTCGGTGTGTGCAGATGGGTAAGATGGAAAAATGCTCTCGAGTAATGCAAGCTTCTTTTGCAAGAAGTAGAAATTACATTTGTGTACTACAATCCATGTTGTTTTTTCCTGCTAATTCTTTGCCTTGAAGATGATAAGCATAATCATACTATACCTGTCTTTCACAGAGAAATTTTTCTGCTTTTCAAGGGTGTGAATGAGAGTAACAAGAAAGTTCTTGTTACAAATTAAAGCATGCAACATGTTGAAGCTTTCATCCTTGCTCGTTTGGTCTCTGCTCTGGAATAGTTAAACACAAATAAGCAAACTGTAGTTTGGCTACGATGGATTCTTCATGCTCAGAAAAATGGTAAGCAACACATGGGATAAGATCCTGGCCTCAGTTAAATCAGTGGTACTTCTGCATTTATCTCATGAGTCTCAGGATTTTACCAAAGATGCATTTGTGCTTGTGTACAACACAGAGTACACACATGC
The DNA here is from genome assembly GCA_032159205.1 of Eurystomus glaucurus suahelicus. Lineage (NCBI taxonomy): Eukaryota > Metazoa > Chordata > Aves > Coraciiformes > Coraciidae > Eurystomus > Eurystomus glaucurus. Next base: position 47,853 of record JAVFHW010066145.1, read on the forward strand.
AGAGCATACATTGCCTGGCACACACACAAAGTAATGCCAATAATTAAGTTTGCCTGTCATTTCTTGTGACTAGATTGTGTTTATTTTATTTAAATAATTCGTAATATACATTGGGTAACAGCATCTTACATATAAATTTCTTTTTATACATAAATTCATGCAACCCTCCTCATTGGGGGAAGGGAACATACTGAAAATGCAATCTGATGTGTTCTAGGACAACACTGAAATAAGGGGCACAGTCACTCTTGTAAAAATATTTATTAATTAAGATATATCACACTACACCAACTTACCTGGGGCATGTCTTCACTGAAGATGGATGCAAAGTCTCCTGACTAAAATATAAGACAGGTGATATTTATCATTCTTACGTATACCAGAAGTTTCTAACACATGTAGGTTAAACGTGCCAAGAATGTTCCTGATGGCATACAACTTGAAATAAAACAATGGAAATGCTGGCTTCTAATGTGGCTACAATATCAAAACTCTACACAGTAACTTCTGCAAAGCTGCTGCCAAGGTTCGCTGAAAAGTGAACTCTCAAAGATGATCTCGTATTGACTTGAGCGTTACAGTTGTGTTGCTCTACACTGCTGAGCTGCAGGCAACTGATGCTCCACAGGAAAAGCTGCTTATTACCCTCATCTGCAAATGAGCTGGTGTGCAAGGGGTGCTGCTGGCAGCGACAGCCTTTGGTACACGGAGTTTCTGCAACAGAGTGACACTTGAGTCCATCTGCCTTCATTTATTCCAAGGCACTTCATGAATGTTCTCTAATGAACTCTCCAGGAGGTCCATGCTGTCAGTCTCCAGAGAGGCACAGGTGCCTCACACATCCAGTCCTAGAGAAAGCTCTCACAACAAAGGGAAGCCCCCTGTCCTCAGATACTTGGTTAAGTACTTGGATACCGACACTTAAGCCTGTAAGGTCCCAACACAGCTGCGTGTTCCCAAAGCAGCACCTTGTGCAACAAAATCACACTAGTAATATTTACTGTCATCTGCTTTATTGATGATGCTGGCAGCCCCTAGTTTCCTTATAGAATCATAGAATCACAGAATGGTTTAGGTTGGAAGGGACATTCAAAGATCATGTAGTCCAATGCCCCTGCAGGGATATCTTTCAGTAGATCAGGTTGCTCAAAGTCCTGTCTAACCTGATGCTGAAGACTTCCAGGGATGGGGCATCGACAGCTTCTCTGGGCAACCTGTTGCAGTGTCTCACCACCATCATCATAAAGAATTCTTCCTAATGTCCAATATAAATCTACCCTCTTTCAGTTTAAAACCACCGACTCCCACCCTTTTACTACAGGACCTGGTAAAAAGTCTCTCTCTGTCTTTCTTATAAGCCTCCTTTATATTGAAAAGCTGCAATAAGTTCTCCCCAGAGCCTTGTCTTTTCTAGGCTGGACAACCCCAACTCTCTCAGCCTGTTGTCACAGGGGAGGTGTTCCATCCCTCTGATAATTTTCAAAGCCCTCCCTTGAACCCACTCCAATAGGTCCATGTCTTTTTTGTGCTGGAGACCCCAGAGCTGGACACAGTACTCCAGGTGGGATCTCATCAGAGTGGAGTAGAGGGGCAGAATCACCTTCCTTGACCTGCTGGTCACACTGATGGAGCCCAGGATACAGTTGGCCTTCTGGGCTGCAAGCACACAATGCTGGCTCACATCTAATTTTTCACCTATATATCTGATTTTTCATCCCTCCCTTTCCTCATGCCTCCTGTTCTCGTCTCCTCTACCATCCTCTTCTTCCTTTTCCTCTACTGGCTACTCCCATTTTTTCAGAATTTCCTCAGCACCTCTTATAGCGCCTACCATTGAAACGCACACACAGTGAAACAACCAGAACCACGTTAAAGGTTAAAAATGCTTGTGAACAGGGAACAAGCATGATGGCATTAAACCAAACAACATGGGAAATTGAGAGGAAACAGAAATGATAATCCAAATTTAACGAGTAAAGCAAAAATCAGGCTGAACATAAGGAATATTTTAAGAATAGATGTAATATCCCTTTAATACCTACAAGCATTAAGCACAAAACAAAAGCTATCAAGCCAGATTAAATATAGAAAATTGAAGCAGCAGGAAGCTAGAAGCTCAAAATGAAGATGGGGTCCATCACTCTTAATTTTAGGTATCTGACTCCCTCTTTAAACGACTCATCCCATCCTGAGACAGATGTCTCCGGCAAGTGGGATGAATCACTTTCTTGAGCTGCCTGTCTCTGCACCGACTACAGATGATGCTCAGTGAACAGCTTTGATGTCCGTGTTTAAACAGATTAGATGAGACAAAGCCCATCGAACACACTGGAAGGCAGAAAGAGTACAATTTAGACATCATTCAAACACATGAAGTTAGTGAGGGAAGTGGTGGTTTAGACCTTAGACCTTTCTGAAACCTGGCTGCCACCTACTACCCCACTGCCTTTTCTGTTCATTCGTAATATTTGTTTAGTGGAGTGCTGCTCTCCTACCACATTCATAGAGCACAAGGTGTGTTTGAACACTCCTGCAACGTAAGTGATAAGCACTTAGCAGGAAAAAATTGGTACATGATACATTGAATAACTTGCCTGACACCGTATGTCTGTAGAGAGCTAATAGCGGCAAGTTTACCTTTGCAATGTCAGTATTTCAAACTGAGACAAAATCTAATTGGAATCATTTCCAGGATGCGCAGTGGCATGAGACTCACCAAGGCAAAAGAGGAGCCCTTCCCTTTCTGACCTCACATAATGCAACAGAGTGGCAGACTTTGTGCCTTTTTTTCTTTCCTTTTTATTTGCATAAAGCAAAGCATTTCCACCCAGACAGCTTCTACAGATTGTTACTGTTTTGACAGGGGACTATCACTAGGAAAAGATATATTCCTAAAAATAAAAACACTATTTTAATGCTAATATGCCTGGCAACAAAACAAACTGAAAGGAAAGAGATGCAGAAAGTAGTATTTTCCTGGGTCCATCTTTTTTCAAACCTCCTAGTGACCCCATACCAATTAGACTGGGGGCATCACAGCAGTACCAGAAGAGACATTTCCAGTTTCCTTTGGTGTGAGAACTGGACTCAAAGTGTATAAAGATTACGCAGATGTAATTGTTAAATATTATTCTGCCTTCATAACTGGTATTTGGTATTGTATAAAAAAAAGAGGCCCCGATTCTGCATGATCAAAACCTGTTTATCACAATGAGCTTTTAGTGGACTCATATAAGGCAATACATTGAAACAGTGTAGATAAGATTGCAGGACTGGGCCGCAGCAGTGACAAGTAACACATTTAGCACTAGTAGATAATTCACATACATACCAGCTGCAACCTAAAACACCACAGCACTAACCAAGGTTTTCTACTCATTAGTGTCAGTTTTGCAGCAAAATATCACTAGTTAAGATCAGAGCTTCTGCCAATCAGCAAATGCCGGCAAGCACTGCTTAACTTCATGATATAATTTTGAAAGCTGTGGCAAACGCACTTATCAGCATCGTGATGTGCCACATATGCAAAAAAATAGCAAGAGAAGTGAAACACTCAAGAGAAGGCCCCTTCAGTCCTCTGAGGCAGTGGCATAAACTGCTCCCAAAACCAATAAAAATATCCACCTCTGAACTGGACAGTAGGTAAGTACTTATGCAATTTGTAAGCATTTGACTTGCACTCCTTTGAACCAAGGTCCTACCATTCCTGTCAGCAGCTTGGAGTAGAAAGTCAGCACGACCTTAGAGCCATTTCTTCATCCCACAAGTCTAATTAGGAAGTGTCATGATGTTAGCTCTCATGTTAGCTAGCCTGACTGTTACTTTAATTAGCTATAGCATGGAGAGTGAAAGTATGAGAACACAAAAAGCAATGGATAAATTATAGCTCAGTTAGGATGGCCTGAAAGGCAAGCAGCTTGGTGGGGCTGGGCAAAAAAGAAATGGATGCATACACAACCCTTGAAAATTCAACAAAGGTGCTTTATCTACAGCATTTAGGCTTGGTTAAATATGGGGATGTACAGCCCTAAGTGTTCCTTGGTAATGCTTGATTTATGAAAAGTTTCTTGTGCAATTACTGTGTAGTATTTACTTGAGTTATTTGACCCGACCTTCCCAGATTTTCATTATTAGGCAGGGCTGACAACTGAAAGAGTTGTAAATATTTACCTCTGGAAAGAAAGTTCTAAGAGCAAAGTGTTTGTAGTCAAGGAAGGGAACGGTTCCACAACTATCCACCACGTCTAATTCATCCATCTGCAGTTCAGCAAATCCTGAAAAAGCACCCACGTCCCGACCCAGAGAGTTAGTTGACGCAAAATCATCTTCACAATTATAACTTGAGAGAGATGTTCCTTAAAAAACAGTTTTCAGGCAAGAAGGGCTGTTTTTCTAGCCAGAACTCTTATGAGCAGGAAAGTACCAATCCTTTTTTCTTCCACTTTTGTTGAAGGAAATATTACATTAGCCCAGTGCTATCTGCTGCTGCAGTGCACACCAACATTAAAAGGGGAACTCTGATACAAGACAAAAATAGTCTAACAGCTATAAAATTATAATGTTTATATAATGTGAGGTTCTTCACAGTTTCAGTTCAGAGTTATACTGTACTTAAGCTCTACAAAGCTCTTTAGACCTACCCTCACGTATTTCTTTCCGAATTTCGTATTCCAGCAGTTCAAGTTGCTGACTCTGTTTACGAGTTAACTCTTTGGATTTGTATCTAGTAACTATGAATGCCGCTAAAAAAGAAGAAAAAGATTCTGAGTACAGAAATTGCAGAACAGACAACCCCCATACAAGACATATTTTAATTTTAAGAAACAGAAATATTAATATACACTTGCACTCTCCAGGAGGATTACTGCTTTTACTGTTGTCAGTGTGTTAGTACCGTTGAGCCCCAGTTATCTGGATCTAAACCAAAATGTTTAACAAAAAAAAATAAATTCCTTGTAACAAGGCCTTAGAATTGTCAATCCAGCTTTGAAAGTGCAGCACACCCTGCTATGTACAACCCTCAGAGCGAGACACAGAATCTAACCACCACTTCAACCACTAGCAACCTACTTGAAGTAGCACTGATTAAACACGAAAAACAGTTCTTTTGAACAGGAAATCCATTTCCAAATGGTTAACTTCTCTAAAGCTTTTGTAGTGAGAGTAAAGGCACGAGACACAGTTCCTGTGAGGGTAATGCACTTTTTAAAAAAAATCCAAAGAGAAGAAGAACAAATCCCCAACCTTATTACAATAAATGGAAATATATCAAATACATAACCAGGGCAAAACATTTAGAAAAAAGGAGTGACAAAAAGAGGAGATAACTATTTACCCCCCTTAATTTAGTATTGACCTACAGATTCATGAATGATCTAAAGGAGACTGAGCAGAAACACCACAAACATTGCCTGAGGATAAGCAGTTTGTTAGGGAACGTGTATGCTGTAGTCTGACACGAGGGACTTCACCACTAGACCAGAGTAAACTTTGTCTGCTCTTAGGAACAGGGGAAAACCACCAGACTGTTTGTGGCAGTCCCAAACACATACCTGTGTGTGTATATGTGTTTATATGTCATGATTATACCCTTCAGCAAATCAAAAACTGAAAACATGTAATTGTACTTACTTATAATGACACCCACTACAATAGGTAGCAAAATAAGAACATATAAATATATGTGTGATGATGTTGGTTTGACTTCATGCTCAAAGTTTCCTAATTTGACCTGAAAAAAAAGAATGTCTGTGTTAATAGAGAACGGGCATTCTATCAGTGCTTAAAATGACATTTAATGTATATAAAAAAATATGTATTTGAGGCACATGAAGGACCCTAGTTCTCCAGATTATTGGGAAGATGGCAGCAATTCAGGAAAATATATGTGACCCAACACAAACTTAACTTTTACCGTACTTCATGTTTAAGCAGGATAACAAAGCAGTGACAAGAGGAAATTTTGGAGGTCCTCATGAAGCACTAAATTTTGCCATTTCTGTCACTGCAAACAAAAGCCCTCAAATGAAGGGCAGGATCTGGCCTCCAGCTGGCCAAGTGGTTCATACACTTCAGGACTGTTGCTGAATGGTCTGGCATTTTGAAGTGATGAAGGCACATATTGATAGTTAAAGTTGCACTCAGTGTGTTACTCTGCTGAGCAGAAATGCAAGGTAAGACTCAAGCTGATAATGAGGGAAGTAATGTTTTTGAAAGACACCTGGCCCACAGCCCTCTTCCCTGTTTCTTTGCAGAAGTTTCAACCTCTTTGTGTAGGATGTAGGGCATTCTTGAAGGTCCACTTAAGAACAAATGGCAACATAGAAGACATGTACAACATCCCCCAGCAGGCCATGGGCTTGTCAAAGGCAGGACAGGCATTAATTCTTAGGAATATATGAAAGTGCTGGAGTCTGCCAGATGCTGAACTGAGGCATTTACCACTGATAATTATGGCAGAAGAAATTTCACAAAGGAGTATCTCAAAGAGGACTATGAAAACACATAAATAAAGGGCAGCTAAACCTATAAACGGAACAGAAGTGAAAACACGCTTTGACACAGAAAAAGAATACCACCAAGTGCCAGAGATAGAAATGAGCCTGACATAATTGAAAAGGAGAGCTGGGTCGAAATTATTTTAGGTTACAGCAGGGAAGACAGAGATCTGGTGACTTCAGTCACTGGCTTGTCACAGGAGATGAGCAGCCAGGGCAGCTGGAGGCTGCCAACAGGATAGTCACACTGCAGCTACATGGACACAAGCATGCAAAGAAACACCACAGGGCTGAAGGACACAGCCTTCCTATTCCCGGGGCTATAAAAACAGAAGACAAAGCAGACCTATTTCTTCCATCAGAAGTTTTTTTTTTTCCTCAGTTGCTTATATATTTTCACAGTTCATAAATGAGGTACTTTTGATCTGAGCCTTCCAAGGATCCCATTTGCTTTTTCCAAGGCTGAAATGCATTGGTGGCAAAATACATTAATCATCTCATGACTAGTGCACCTGCCTTTCTCCACTAGCCATGTCCAGCCAAAGCATTCCTAAAGCAGAAATTTCTGTTACTCATCCCTGTTTATAGAAAACTGAAACAAAGCATTCATTTAATTTTCAGCTCAAATTTAGATTATCTTTAATCTTCGCCATAACCTTCCTATTCAGTTGCCCCATTTCTTTCCTTATCTTTTATTTATCTTGCTTATGAATCACAGACTAATTATGGTACACCTGAATTCATCTAGTTCCTAAATTCATTTCACTCTTCCTCCATAACATATAAAACCTCCTCTGGACTAGTAATACCTCTGAGATTGATGTCATCAGCAAATGTTATTAGCACATGCCTTGTTTTTGTGCTCAAGTCACTAGCAATATTAAATAATATCTGTATGAAAATCAACATTGGCTGAAGTCAGCTCCCCATACACAGCATGCAGTTTTTCTAATCCCTAGCATCTTCATAATCACCATGTTAAGTAGTTTACTGAATGACTTCCAGGTACATGTGACCTACCACTCTTTTGTTGTTGAGGAAATCATTCACCTCATCAAATAAAGATATCTAGCATACTCTGCTTTTATTAAAAAGAAGTTAACAATTATCCCATTTTCCACTTACCTTCAGGTCTTTAATGAGTCCTTCATTCAAAATACATTATAAAGCTTTACGCAGAGCTAGGATTAAATCAGCAAGTGTTCATTTACCTAGTTGGGTTTTTTTTTTCTTTTAAATACTGGTTTTATATTTGCTGCTCTCCAGTCATACAGTACAACTCCTGACTGCAGTTGTATTTAAAATCTTTCCTACTAAGCCTAAAGTATCATGTGCCAGCTCTTTCCCAGTGCTGTGATGGGAGTGATGCTGTTCCTGCTGTCTTGAGCCCCTTGCTCTATCTAAACCTTGCTTATGTCACAAGAATAGCATTTTCTTCTTTGACATCTTCCAACTGATCATCCTGTCTTTAATCCCACACTCAATATCCTCTTTCTTCTTGAAAACTAAGGCAAGGCATACGTTTATTGTTGGTCCATACCTATCTTTTACATCCAGCTTATCCTTTCTTCAGAGTGGCCCTACTTCTTCTGTGATGATTTATTTATAACACTGAAAAAATACATGATGTTTTCCTACTTTTACATTTTACTTCATGTTGGAAAAAATAATTTTTAAGGTACCAGAAATTAAATGTTACAGTGTAACTATTGCCTTTGATTTGCCTTAGCAAAGTGGTGACCTTTCTATGACAGTCACTCCTACAAAGCTTGCAGGATGAGCACGTGATATTGCAAGGCAATGTTAATATTTAAATGCAACACCAATCTCAGGAAGGCTTTTCCATGCCATAAGTGGCTCAGACGGCAGGATCCACAGATGGAGGATCAGTTAACAGTGATAAGAAATTGAGAATAGCTTCGTTAATCTTTACTATGAGCCATATGCCTTGAAGTCAATAGAGTTATTTCAGTTTTATACCACCATACTTGGCAGTAAGTCTGGCATCATTTTTCTCCCTCATAAATGGTGATGATTGCATTTTTAAAAATTCATATCTTCATCTTATTCATGGAGGAAACATCTTAAGCTGCCATTTAGCTTTGACATCCACGGTAATGTTCTTATATTTGGGCCAGGCTCGGTGCCATATGTTCAAAGCATTTTGGCCTTCCCAGTGCACACTGAATGCCACCCCTTTTTTCATGCAGAAATGCCTTCTCTTCTGTCTCAGTGGTGATCCCTGTGCACTGTTAAAGATCTTTACCTACTTTAGTAGGAAAAAGTGAATGGGAGGACACATTCTTTCTCCTCATGGTCACACTGCAGCAGCAGATTGCTTACAGATCTAAGATGAGGGGCTCTCCTGGAGCCAGTGATGAGTATCAGTGATGTCTGTGCTGAAGCTAGAGGTGTGACAAGCTACTGCTCTCCTGGAGCTCAGTTCGGGCTGCAAAGCCTACCTCTGGAACTACAGCAGTAACCAGGCAGTAAATGAACGCAGGACTGTTAGTGGTACCTAAGCTAGGCAGGCACGCTTACATATGAGGAAGGTAACTGTATTACCAATTACCAGGAGAGCAGAAAAACACATCCAGTTCCTTCCTCTATAAAGAACATTCATGGTGACAGCATTTATACTACATCTTACATTTGTATAAACATCCAAACGCTGCTGAATTGCAACAAAAGGGAATTCTACTTACAAACACTTTCACTGTGGAAAAGTCAATCTTGTCTGTTCCCTCCCTTTTGAACTTGCACAGTATGGTGCTACGGTCTGGCTTTTTGGTAATATTTTGGACACTGAACCATATCTTTTTGGTCTGTGCACCAATCATATACGACAGATAAACCTCTATCTCTGTTTTAGAAATATTCAAGTTGTCATTTTCTTTCTAGAGGGAAAAAAAATGAAGATAATAAACAGTCACTAAACACAGTAAGAAATAAAATGATCTCCAATAGCTATTTAAAATAAGGAATTGTAGATTTACCACTTTCAAACTTACATATATTTTTAATTCCAGATCAGGATCCAGCTCAGTGTGCAGCTGGTAGTTAATGAACACTGGGTCAGGGTGATAGTGTAATTTGACACACGGTATAAAGGTAGTTTCCACTTTTAACATCATATCAACAACTTTACCCTCTGTTGCATGGCTCAGGCTTGGCGTTAAGTAATGATATTCAGATTTATTTTCAGGACACCGAGAGATCTAGAAATGCAATAGCAAAGCAGTACCAGTCATTAAGTACTCAACAGTGGGTACAATTACAAAGAGAGGCACTCAAAATGATTTTAATGTCTTCCTGACTTCACACAGATACCCGCTAAATCCCTTCTCTGTGATCAGGGCTGCATGCAGAGCACCTGGGAAAATGTCTGTGTCGAGCCTGTGCCTACCTTTAAGCACATTTATCACACACCCTGCACGCTGCTTTAAGGCTGATTGCACATTGCTAAGGCAGCTATTTCCTGCAGTGAGACAGGAATAGTGACAGTGATTTCTTCTTCCTTCCCCTCAATGCAGGTGACAAGAGAAGAGCACCCTTGGGCATTGGCTCTCCCTAACTTAACCTCTGAGAGAGGGGGTGGCTACAGTCACCCCATTGCTTCGCCCATGGAGTGGTGCTGCTGCTTTCTGGTCTCTGTGCTGCAAACCCTGGTGCCTACCTCCTCACAGCCTCGAAGAAAGGGTTTAATCCCAACATAGCCCCAGTCCACCACCACTTGTTGAGGCATTGGCACTATTTGGGCTCTCAACATAAAGCCAGAGAGAAGTACACCACTCCCTCCTCAAACAGACCCATATATGGAGGCTGAGGAGACTCAAAAAGGACAGATTTAGTACAAGTCTCTATAGCATAGAAAAAAGGCTCAGGGAATTATGCAGGAGAGTAGCTTATGTGTATCCATGACCTTGTACTGAGAACACGTGCAGCTGTAATTCTACAAGTGGCCATATTTACTTCAGTAGGGTGACTGATGTGTGCCTGCAAGTGTTTAAAAAATACTGAGATTCCCCTGAAACTTTAGGAACAAAACCTAATCCCTCAAGAGACCTCTATTTGGTATTGTAAAGGAGATTAAGACTTACAGTAAGGTTTGATCTCTGGTCATCTGAAATAATCACACTGTCCACCACATTAAAATTTCTACCAGTTGTGGTAATTTTGCGACCACCACTGTAAAAACAAAGAGAAAAAAGGGGGGGGGAGGGGGAGAGAGGAGGTTAATATCATCTATTTTCTCACAGATAAGTCCTGCATTAAGGTTTCAGCTGTGAATAAACCACTCACGTGCATTTGCTTTGGTAGCAGCCAATATAATAAAGTCAGACTGCGGCAACAAGATAATTTGAGCTATACAGTGTGCTTCCATTCTTTCCTCATAATGTAATGATAAATAAAACCAAATGACTTGACAGCATACACATACATAGTCCTTTTCAGGGAGCCTCCACCTTGTTCTCTATTCATGCAGCCAAAGAACTACACTGTGATTTAATATTCTGTCTCGAAGAGAGAGCGTTGTGGTATTTCAGTGCCCCAGAGCTGCCCTGCCCGTGCTTAATTCTTGCCTTCTTCAGGATGAACCGATGGTGCCAGGCACCTCACAGGAAACATTCTCAGCAGCATACAGACCATCTGTCTCAGCACACACAATGGTGCTTGTGTCTGAGGGCTCTGGCTCACAACCTCTGCTGAACACAGTTGGAGTGGTTTAAGGTATTATTAATTTCCAGCTGCCTGAACTGTTTCTCACCTGGAGATGAGGACATGCATCCTCACTGCTCAGCTGCTGCAGCTGCCAGCCCAACTCATTACCCCAAATCCACACTTGCCAGAGCTTGATGCCAAGGTATCAGATTAAGAACATGAAAGCGGGTAAAAACCGTGCAGGCAGACAGACAGGTGGAAAGCTGTCCCTGAGAATATCTTAAAACCACCCTGTAAGTCTTCCACTGGAGCTGTGAGTCTCCCACAGAACACATCAGAAGCTTGCAAAGGGTTTTTTTCAGCTTTAGGGAACCCAGTCCTGAAGCAAGTCTGTGTGTATCACTGCAGCAGTGATTATTTTCACTTCATTTCCAATTCACTGATACTTTATACTGTTTCTGAGGTGAAGGGTATATTGGCATCAATAAATTAAAGTTAATTGGAGTTTGAATTTATTCATGCTACCCACCCTTTGGATTTAGCTTTAGTATGAAGAGACTGTTTTTTACTTCTACAAAGGAGACCTGTGGTGGGCAGGAGGGAGTTTACAGAATCCTGCAGAACACAGAATCCATCTTACAGCTATCACGATCCTATCTGTATGTTAAATGTTACATTAGTTTGCTGGAGTAAATGTGTGTCACCTGTTGTCAACCACAACAGGCTTACAGCAGTCATCCAAGTTTACACCAGCTGCAGTCTGGCCAAGGAAGGAGGCTCACATCGGCTCAGTGGGACTACTTTTAAATAAATATATAAAAAGTACTGAAAGACAAATTTACCTGATCCAGGACGTATTTGGTGTGATTCCAAAACATGATGGCAGTGAAACATAATGCAGGGTCATTGGTGGTGAACATTTTTTCCCGTTAGCCTGTATACATATACTTTTGGCTTCTTTACGTGTTGGTGGGAGAGCAAATGTCATTTGTGTATCGTTTAGCACATTTCTAACTTTAATGCTGGAGGAGAAAGAAAACAGTCAGATGCTGAAACACAGATTCCACTATGCCACTCACTGCTGTTACTACATGAAGCCTATAACCTAAAGCAAAGGATAAGGAAAAAAAATAAACCAATCTCTCTTTGAGCTGCCAGATGGAGGTGGAAAGACAGAGCAGGGAGTAGAAAAGACAAAGTAGGGCATCTTCTGAATGAAGTTGCTACGTGTCACAATACTCACAGGGGACAGTACAGATAATGGTCTTACGGCCTTGGGCTGAGGCTATGTAATGCAATGTGTGATTCTGCTTTTTACTGGGTACTACTCTGTACTACCCAGCATGGTCCATGTGCTAGCTGATGAGAATCTTCAGCTTCCTTTTCTTTCTCTTTCTCTCTCCCTCTCCCTCTTCCTCCCTTTCACTCCTTCCTCTTTTTCTCTACTTGCCCTCTCTCTCTTTCTCTCTACTTCCTCTCTCCCCCTCCTTCTCTCCTTCTGATTTCTGTGGTCCCCAGGGAATTAATGGTTGAAGTAAAAATTCAACAGTACCATCTGAATACTTTTTCAAGTGCTATAGCTCTGTAAAATGGGCTTGGTAATCATAGGCAGCCATTGCGGCTGCACCTGAAAATGACTGATTCAGAATATGATAACCTAATTAGCTAGGGAGTTACACTGTGCAATCATCAACAGAAAAAAGTACAAGCTGTTGCATGAGAGATTCCCTTCCCTGACATGGTGTTTGCACTTTCACAAGCAGAATCCTAGAAAATATGGGCAATATTTTGAAGCAAAGGAGAGTCAAACAAAACACAAGGCTTTTCTGTGACTTCTGGTTGCCTGCTGCAAGGCAGAGAGGGCCACAGGTACTGAACTGTCCTGCTGCTGCTATGAGAGCTGTCCACCTACCCATCCATCCCTTATATCATACCCAAACACCAAACTCATTTCCATCTTAAGGGAATTTAAAGTGGAAGTATAACTAAAGGAGTGCAGAGCGTCCCCTGCTCTGCTGAGGAGAGGTCCAAGACAACTGTGCACACAACTGTATTGCTAGGGCAAAATGGGCATAATTTCCACCATGCAAAGCAAATAGTAATATTTTTCAGAGCTTAACTCACATGTCTGTTTTACAGCCAGTGATTCCAGACAGTATCAGTTTTATGCCTGATGCACGTGTGAAGTTTTCTCCTTTGACTGTTATTTCACTTTTGCCTAATGTAGAAATCCACAAAGGTTCGATGGAGTGAATGCTGATATGCTATTAGAAGACAAAGCAAAACAAGATCTGTTTATAAAAAGGCTAGGCAGTTAAACAACAGCTGCAAAAACAACCCCCATTCAGGAATGTGGGTTTTACAGAACTGGGATACATTTTTCTTATTAATTTCACACCTTGTTAAGCTTGATCCTGGGAGGTCCTGTCATTCACAACTTCTTTACAAGCCAACTACTTTGACCTACTTATTTTATATTTCAATTTATCTCATAACAAAGCTGCCAAAAGGAATCACAATCTGACATACTGGAAGGTAAGTATCATAAAAGCCCAGCTTGAAAAAGTACATTTTGTGTGACGCTTGAAGAAAAACCCATGGAGCCATCGCTATGAGAGATCAGAGAAACAAATGAAGGCATGTCTCATGACCTGAAAAGGGGAAGCAGGGTCAGATCCTAGAATGAGAAGTCAAGAAAGAGTCTCAGAATTAGCTTTACTAGAAAGTCTTTTCAAAGTCACACATAGAGCTAAAGGTACAACAACACAACTGTGAGGTTTTTTTTAGTATCCCATTTTGATGCTAAGAAGTTTACAAATCTATTTTCCAGCATTTAAGAATAATCCTGGTTTGCTCTGATGCTGACATGCTGTGACAGTCTTGCAGTGGCCAGTTTTTAAACAGTGCTTTTCTTTGTGTATCTTTATATTTACTTACTCTAACTTACTGACTCTAAAGAGCAACAAAGATTTTTTCCCTAGTGTATACCTGACACATTTCACAGCACCTCGTGTTTCATCAGGTTTGCTGCTTCCCCACTTTTATAATCACACTGACGGTTTCCTCTTTGTGTATCTTTCAGATAACAAACTGAAAACATTAAAAAAAACAGGAAAATACGCATGTGAAACCACCAACTGTTTGGGACCTTCTCAGGCAGATGATTTCTAGCTTGCTTTTAGACTGCCTATAGTGCCAGTTTAAAGGGAGTTTTAGAGCATTGTGATTACCCTGATTTCTGCTATGCACCTGTGGACACCTCCACTGGGCCATTCAGCCTTCCCAACCCTGAGAATGGTGTGGGTGCAAAACCTCTAGGAAAGCCCTTCCTACAGGGTTTTTCTCCCCACTAATCTTTTCAGGTACCCAGAGCGGCACTAGGACTTCAGGAAGGTGGCCTGAAGGGACCATCAGGGTCACATCACCATCCTCTGCAAATACAGCATTTGTCCATTTCAGAAAAGTCCCCAGCACCTTATCCCCACATGTTACCACAGCCCGCTGGAGGCTAGAGCACTCTGGTGCATTTGTGAGACCTGTCACAACTGACTGAAAGCTGCAACTTGTGCCTTAGAAAAGGGCAAGAGAGTGCAAAGGCTGGGGCCAGAGGGCCTCCAAGATGACCTCTGGTATGGACAATGGAGGAGGCCAAAAGAAATCCCTGACAAACAGCCTGAGGGGCAAAATTCACTCCCACCCTGACCCAGGGATCAATTTAACCCTTAGTATGGGAGCAGGACAACTGAAGCTGAAATCTGAGAGATTAAAGCCAGTGAAGCCCCAGTGCTTTTCTCCACACATGTCCCATCCCTCAGCTTGTGCCCAGCTGCCAGCGCACCAAGGACAGTCAACATCTTCACACAAATCCAGAAGCCAAATATTACAGAAAGGAGTAAAACATTGCTTCAGGGCTCTTACTGGTAGACAGCAGGGAGCCCTGAAGCACAGGAAGACCCCAGTATCACACAGACACCCAGAGATCCTCCAGAACTGTATCAGGGCTGTAAGCCAGGGTGAGGGGAACACCAGGCATGATGCTGCAGCACTTCAGGGCTCCTGCCTGCTCCACACACCACAGGGCACCTCAGCTTGGCTTGCCTTGTTTCTTTTCTTACACCAGGGCAGCAAGCTGGCCTCAGCTACTCAAGGGCTCGCTTCCCAGCTTGACCGCTGTGGTCTGCAACACTCTCAACAGCAAAAGAAACCATGAATTTCCTCACTGAATGCAGGAGGGACCAAGTGTCCTCACCGGGGTCTGCACTGCTCGTTTTCCCAGCATCAGAGAGCTGCTGACCTTCCAGTTGCTGCGTGACAGGGGCTGAGATGCCCAGCAGCAAGAGGGAAAGGAGACAGTGGAGAGGCAGAAGGATATTTTATAAAAATCACTAGTTGTGATGCATGCAATGAAAGCGGCATAAACATGCAGAGACATACAGAAAGCGTGTATCAGGTCCTCAGGTAATGTAAATCAGCACAGCCCTGTCAACTTCAATAGAGCTCCACATCTATGATTCTATGATTTCTGAGCTGCAGCCCCCACGCCTGTCCTCTGGACAGCCTAACACTTCCCTGGGGCTGAGTAAACAGAGGCAGCCACATCCTCAGAGGTGTGGTTAGCATGGCTGCAGGTCCCAGTGAGATATCTGGCAGTGGCCCAGGTTAAGCAGTCTATGCCACCCTGGGGAGCTCCTCCTGATCCAGCACAGCTCCTCCTGTGGTGCTAGCACAGGGCCCCGAGGTCATGTGAAGAACGGGATCAGGGAACTGGCCCTGATGAAAAATAACTTGCTGAAAGACAATGGTTATTTCCAGCCAAGTCAGTTCCCCAGCCAAGCGTACTCATGCAATCACTCCAACTGCTGCTCTGGCAGGGGGAGGGAAGGTGCATGCATGGAAACCAGCAGCTGGAGTCAGGAGGAGGGCTGGGGTTGCCACTGGAAAAAAAAAAAAAAAAAATTAATCTACAAGCTCGGCTGGGGTTGTGGGAAAACACAAATCCTCTTTCTCGGCTCACCAGTATGTTCTCCTTAAAGTACCAGCAGTCAAACGAGAGCAGGATTTCAAATGCAATTTCAAGCCTTCTGAATGGATCAATCACTTCTAAATAAACATCTGCCTTTGGATTGCCTCTAGTGCTTTCACTGCCTTGTCCATCACTGTCTTTCCAAGATAAGGCGTGTGGAAGAAAGCCATCTCCCAGGCATTTCCAACTATTTACCAATGTCAAATTAATGCACTTGGAAGCAGAGCAAAGAAGAATTTCCTCTGTCCTTTCACCAGCCATAATGCTTTATAAGCAGACCAATCCAGAATATTAATGCTCAGAAGCACAAGTATTACAATCCCACCTGTCTCTGTGAAAAACAAAACTTTGTGATTATGTTTAAGAAACCTCAGCTGAACAGCCGAACTGAAGAGCTAATTTCTGTCTTCACAAGTAAAAGTTTGGGTAGTTCTAATGAAACAGTTAGAGATAAGAACACAGTCACTATTTATACCAACTGCGTTATCACTCACAGAAAAGCAGAAACCAAAAAGTGTAGGCAGCAAATCTCTATATACTTACTCATCAGTCAAATTTCTCTTCACTACTCATTTCTTTCCTAACACCTGCATGTCATAAGCAACCACGGATGACAAGATGGATTAATTTTATGAGAAAAAAAAAAAACATTTTGGCACCATCAAGAATGAAGGGATAATCTTGTGGTTAAAGGGCTGGCCTATGAGGCAAATCGTATAGACTATGTGCATGTATAGTCCGTATGACTTCAACGGAGAATTCAACAACCAGATTCAGAAGGTACTTTGGCACCAGTTACACTCCCTTCTTTCCAGTGTTCCAGCTTGAGCAGGATGGCTGGAGAGTAGCTCCATCTCCAGTTTTGTCTACGGTCTGGAAGCAAGGAAAATTCTTTTGGAAGTGTGAACTAGGTATTTACCCACACCCAGGGATTTCAGTCCCTGGATGCATCCTCTAGCCACTCGTTCATTATGCAGACTCTGGGTGGAACATCCTCCCCTTCCTTTGCTCCCCTGGCAGCTATGTTCCAAGAGAAACTGTGATAAAAGCTGCATAAAATGAGGAAGAGGTTTGAGACTCTGAAATCCAGTTTCACAGAGTTGTCTGTGACAGCAGAACTCAAGCAAGCATTTAAGTCAAGGTAAGAGATTAAGTCCAAAATGTTCTCCTTTGTTTTTTTTTTTTGTTTTGGTCAGCTTACATAGCCCAGCCCTCAGCACGCTGGCTCCCACGGAGTGCCTAAATAAAAATTGCATCTAGAGGCAGGTACATGACTATTTCACTGTTCACTGTCTCAATGTCTGGATCTGAAATGCAAATCTCTGTTGCTACCTTTAAGCACCAACAAAATACTAAGAAAAAATAGTATCAATCCAAGTTCCGCATTATCTTTATATGTAACCAGCTGCCTCCTCATCAATTTCTCTATTCTTCCTGCAAAGTTCTCTCATTTTAAATAAATTCCTCCCCCAACCCACAGAACCTCAATAATATCAATCTTAAAATGCCAACTAACCTCTGTTTTCTGTGCAGTGGCAATCCCATTGGAAGCAGTCGCATTACAACTATCCTGAAAAAAAAAAAAAAATCAGCATTTCTCCATGTCAGAACAAGGACATTGCTGCTCAGATGTAAAAAATACAAAGGTATCACAGGGGATTCCACTCCTCCCCAGTAAACTTCACCTGGCAGGTGGTGGCAGGAGAGACACGCGGCCATTGGCAGCTGGCACACTCACCCTTGTGTATACATCGTGAGCAGCTGGTAACACAAAAAGCAGAGTTTTTGTAAGACTCAGTGACTCAATCTACATTCAGCCATGAATGTGAAATTTCAAGTGACAGAAAAAAGCACAAACACAAGAGAACAACCTGGCAAATATGTAATGAAATGCGTAAAATACATAACCTGCATTTACCCTCCAAGTCTATTGTTCTGTTGTGCTTATCCTGAGAACAAATTTAGTATGAAATACAATCTGTGCTGAGATGCTGGGAGTCATAAATTTCCTAAAAGCATGAAGCAGATGGAACACTTTGGGTTTCATTTTGCTGTGGTTTTCTCCAGTACGTAAGTGGCCAGATAGTACTTTTTAACCAGAAAAGGGCAGAAAACGATCACTGATTATTTTACAGCTTGCCTGAACTTCTGTTCTGTGTCTGTAGTGCTAGCAAATATTGCTAGTTTGCTATTGCCTTCCCCTACCAGAAAATATGCCTACTGGAGACTAGTTTGTCCCTCTCTTGCTTTCCAATGCATCTATCAGCATGGAGGAGAGCCAAGAGCAGCACAAGCCCTCTCCACGCATGCTGAGAAATGTTCTGAATTAGAGAAAGACAGCTCCTTCCCCATGTTGTTCCAAGGACAGGGAAGTGATATGCCACTTCCCAAAAAACGGGAGTTCAATTTCATCCCAGGTGCCTCTGAAGTAGCCTTTTTTGTACAGGAGAAGAGCCTTCTGAATGGAAACACTCTAGTTACCTACAGCATATGTTATCTGATCTTTTTAAGTTCTAACAACCATATATCGTAAAGGGTTAGGCCAGGTACTGGGCACAAATTCTTTCTACTGCAAGCTCTCTAACACAGAGTGTGGCTTTGAAAAATAATGTGTACAGAACAATAGGTATTCACCAATCCTATTAGTAGATTAGATGTTACTTTCTGGTTTAATTGTATTCATGTTACCCATGGACCGTATCTGAATTGCAACTGGCTCTATTAAAAAAACAGCTCCATAAAGCGACTTTTACAGAATTTCTTGACTCCTCTGATCTAGGTCTTATCCTGAGTACCAGGAGCCCCCCTTTTTCACAAGGGCAAAAAGGATTTTAATATCATTTTGACATCCTTTATTATCTCTTCAGGCACTTGTCATAAATTCAGTCACTGTAATGATTCTCTTACAGCTAGCTGCCAGGGTCCCGTTAAAAAAGAGTCATCAGAAGAAGTAGCTTTCTAATGACAATAAAAAAAGAGGAGGAGGAAATGGGTCAAGAAAAGAGATTTGATTATCTTTAGTGAAATGTATTTCCTTAATAAATACCCAAAAGAATGATCATACTTCAGCCTTCCTCCCACCCCACACACAATGAAATTCAATAAGAAACAGGCTCTTACTTTTTCAACTGAAATGTTTGTGTGATATTCCAAGAGCCTGAGGACAGTGATGCTTCGAGAACTAGACAATCTGGAAAAATGTGACTGTTAGATACATGCTGGATATTACAAAAAATAACTGTAAAAAAAGAATTGAGTTGAAAACTTGTGGGCCTTCAGCTGTTCTTTACATGGTATGCACCTTCTTTCATATATTCACTCACACTTTTGACTGGTAAAAATAACTAGATTTTGTCCTTCCATAGCACCCTTCAGGTGAGTTATTATAAGATTACACACTCTCATTAATTAAGCCTAATGCCACCACTGCATGACATACAAACGTAATGTTATTGTAAGGATACAGATAAGGAAATGCTACCATGGAGCAGGGATATAAAATCATCTCCTGAAAAGCACACAGTGGTATACTGTGGCACAGCCAGACCCCGAATTTAATCCTTCTAACACAACAAACTGTTCCAATGCAAGATATCCAAACATACCGTACTTCTCTCTCTTTCTGTCTCAGAGACTTGGTTTCAGAGTCTTCTTTTGTAATCTATGCAGTAGCAATTTTCATCCTATTTAAATCTTTTATGATTGCATGAGTCAATTTGCCATTATTTCAGCTAGCAATTACTATACCAACAATTCACTGGCAGCTGTGGAATGAAAGAGTATCTTCTGCTACAAGCAGAATACCACATTGAAAAGTAGAGTTAGATATATACCACTTAAGCCATGGTCCCTTTCATCTGTGTGCCTGCAGATGTGCATGTCTGTGAAATGAATGACTGTCTGAGATCTAAGGAAACCCATGTGCACAGACCTTTCTGGCTTCTCTATGCTAGGAAGTAGATAGCTTTGTAATCCAGAAAAGTTACATATCTACCTCACAAAGGTAGAGAAAGTTTTGTCTTTATCACAGGCTGGCTTGTTCAGATAAAAACTAGCTTTAGCTACATCTACATTGTTAAATCAGAAGTATCTCCTAGCTCCACACGTCAGCATGGCATTTGGGTGCTCACTGAAAAGGTCACCGGCACTGCTTGTTAGAAACAGCCCCTGGGACTGGTCCTGTGTTTAAATACCTTACTAAACAGAGAGCAAAGACTCTGATTCTTAAAGGTATGTTAAAGCTTGAAGATATGGATGAGAACACACAGACATTCTGAAATCCTTCACCAAGCACCTATCTGCACCTCCAGAAATCTACGTATCTGCAGAAATCTGACATGTTGAGCACAAAATTGCCTAAAACTCTTGCCTAGGTCATTATATGAGAAAGGTCTCAAGCTATGAGCTACAAAATATAGTATTTTACTAGAAGTAATAAGTAAATGTAAGGAATTTATCTGCTTCTGGTAGAGCCTGTCTTCTAGGTCTGTATAAATACTTTAAAACCAACACTGTCAAATATGGTTTCCTGATTTTGTCTGTGTTAAAATTAACGAAACCTATTATTTTCTGTATGGCCTGGGCTGACCTTTCAAAATGCACCAGACGACACTGAGTAGCAGGTATTTTCAAAATGTTTTTTTCCAGAAATGATACCTGAAGGAGTCTTGCCAGTGCATCTTCTCATGAAACTGAGGTCTTTTTACATGAGGTACCATAAATAGTCAACGTAACTTCCACACACACATTATCTACTAATATATCCCAGCTCACAGGAGCATGTGAGCGGCAGTAATACTGGTGGGCACAAGCTAAGCTCACAGCCCTCTGGTTAATACTGTCAAAAGGCTCATCTTTGGCACAAAGCACACGCAAGGTGAGCTGGCTTCTGTAACAATATACTCTGAAAAACTGCTAAAGGAGTACCTTATGCCAGAAAAACAGAGAATAAAAAAAACGTACTCCATTATTATAAGAAAACATGGCTTTTGGGAGTGGGTTAATAAAGGACATTTTTCTTCTCTAATGCACTTGTCCCTCTTAAAAATCCACTGACAGTGTTTACTAGAGACAGCTCAACAGACCATAACATTCAAGGATATCGCCCTAGCTGTCACCTGCTAGTATCAAAATCTTTTCTTCTAGATGCCCAAATCAAGATTGGACAGGAACTTGACACAACACTTGTATGATGCCGGAAGAGCTTTTCCCATACAAAGGCCACAGGATGAGCTCTGGAGATCCTGATATTGCAAGAAATCTCCTTCAGGGACAAGAGCCCCGAGAGAGAGAGCTCTTTGTAGCACCGAGCTCTTCAGAACAACAGGTCCTTGTAAGTTCTGGTTAACATTTCATTCCTCTTTCCACAGAAAGGTATTACAAGATAATCTGATTCATGCATTCCATGTCTTTTGGGCTACATTATCTAGGAAAAGATAAAGGCAGGCATTTATCTGAATTTTCTGTTTCCTCTTCAAGCCACTTAAGAGCACATAGTATCCTTGAGCTTGTTATCTTTGTCTCTCAGTTTACATGAAAACTCTCTTTTGTATTCTAACATAAGCAACTTAAAATAAGGTACAAGGTCAACCTGTATTAAAAGAGCTTTGTGCTTCTATACAGACCCTTGAAGCAAGGCAAGGAGGACGTTTTCCTCCTATTAGTCAAATAAGACTCTTTTGTGAAGGATTATTATCTGATCTTTGAGACCAAAGCTTGAAAGTCTTGACATTAAGTAATTTACCACCTCATTCTAAAACTTGTAGCTGCCCATAAGATGTAAAAAACAGATCACATGCATCATGCATCCAGTACCAATGGCTCTGGTCTCTAATTCTGAGAACTACTGGTGAACAAAGTAGCGTAAGAATTGTTACAAAATGATTCAACCAATAATTCAGAAAAATGAATTAATCATGTCAAAAAGATGTACCAGCCAAACTGCCCCTAAACCATGTATTTTTCTGTTAATCCTCTACACAGGACAATCACTTTCTCACAAGCATCTAAGTTATGCTGAAGCATTTAATTAAATGTTAAGATTATTTATTGCACAGCCATTCATAGTCAAATTCTCCTTTTATTTATGCAAGTAGTTTCTGGCAAAAAAATATTCTGTTTGCAGATGAGAGAAGGGTTAAGATGAGTTAATTTGTCAAGGCAGAGCAGTGGACCAACACTGCTTCCATAGCTCCAGCCAGCCTGACTGTCATTGCAGCTATCTTAATGTTCCTTAGACAGGGATTAATGGCAGCATGTAAATGTACTCCTCATGCTAAAACACTGCACTGCTCTAGGCCGAACTGAAGAAGCTGCTTCCAGCCATGGGTTAACATGTTTTATATTACTTCTAGAAAGGATTCTATATTAACAAATTTTTAATTACCAAGAATAGTGTGAGTAGACTCAAATCACTTGACAAAACATGAATATTCTTATTCTCAATGACATTTAATAAAAGGTATTACCTACTCTCACACTCATTAGGTCTGTATTTATGCTCAGTTCTCCTCAGCAATAAAGGACAGAGAATAAGTATTAAATATGTGTAACAGTAAAACATACCATTATCAGCTATTGCCAGAGGGGTCAGATTGCAGAAACAGGATGAGTTTTGCAGCACTACATTTTCATAAAATTTTTCAACAGGTGTTACAATTTTTATCACACAGGAGGTAAGGATTTTGCTTACACTTGCAGTCACAGCAACCTAATAAGCAATAAACACAGGAATACAACAGAATTACTGTCATATTTGTTAAGTCGTCACCTTGTCTTTACAGAAAACTACAAACTATGAAATGTACAAAATGAGAAATTTTGTGGTGGAAGCAGACAATTCACTAGGTAGCCTCTCAAAAGAGAGGGCCCCTCCCAACTGTGGAAGCAATATAGAAGGTGTCCTGAAAGGAACAGCATTGCTTACTTCCAGAAATTAAATGGATCTGTAAGGTATGTTAGGAGAACAACCTGGAATAATTTTGAAACAAGAATTTTGCTGTTAGCACTGTTATATGCTGTTATTACTGTTATATGCTGTTATTGTCCCTTTAAAATATTTGAGCAAGAATGTAGGAAGCTGCACAGAGAGACATTTGCATCCGTAACCAAAGTGCACTTAATTATGGAACAGAATTTATCTTGTAATGAATTATCCTTTGTTTCTGGCTGAGAGCGCTTTACAAATACGATCGCATTAGTGCATTCAATCAGGAAACCAGAAACAATAGCATGCAGATTAAGTGGCCAGTCACAATACTTGATAATCAAATACTCAAGGCTGTGTGTGCTGTGAACAGATACTGAGTAAATACTAATATCAAACACTTAAAGACACATTTGTGTTAGCACATGTCCCAGTGAATGTTCTGTAACTTGTTACAAAGCTCAGAACTTAAATAACGCACTTGAAATACAGTCACTGGAAATATTAAAATAGCTGAAAATGTGATATAATGGAAACGTTGCCTTTGTCAGCATAGTGAATTTTTTATTCAATATCATGAAGTATAGCTTCAAGATACACTTTACAGGAGAGGAAGAGAACACCTATCTGATTGACACATTCAACTCACTTGGATTTCCAATACATCCATCAGTTGCTGAGATAAGAGGGCCATAATATATGGAACATGGTGACAAAAGAAGGGAAGTCGCAACAAGCAACCAAACAACACATTTTAAGTCACAATAAACAAACACACAGAAAATTGGGTGTACCTACCTGATTTTTGGCAGGGAAACTTAGCAGGATTTTCAGATCTTTATCAGGTGCATATGAAATGTTATACCAACCCTTTATGCTGTTTGAATGTGTACAATTTTCTCTTAACGTGCACCTAAAAGTATACATAAAATTATACTAGCCTCCTTATTGTAGCTTTGACTTCAGACACTACTTCAACTTATTTAATGTTATTGATTTTTGCAGGAACATTATTGATTTTTTACAGGAATATGGTTATAACTGAAAAAGCTTCAGGAAAACAACCAGTAAAATCTTCTGCTTATCAAAATAAATTACAATGCATTGATATATGCTCTAGGGTCCTCATTAAGTCAATGGGACTCAAGTAAACATTAGACGATTGGCCAGTGACAGTGGACTTGGTAGTCTGGGATGGAACTCATGACCCCCAACTTCATTGCTCCATTGTACAGCTCTAGATCTGATCTCCACAGTTCCCTCTACACTCAGTGGGGACAAATACGGTCTTTCAGGGTTCAATTCACCTAACCTATTTTAGATATCCATACAAAAATGAAATCAAATCACACTATAGAAGCTCTTCATTCTCTCCAATGAGTATAAGAGGAGATGAAGGTGAAGCTCAGGCGTAGAGCTATGCATGAGATGCATCCTCCTTCCCAATCTCCTCTGTTGTCCACTAAAGCAAATGGTAATCTTTCCATTTCATGTCAGTGCATTTGGTTAAAAACCCAGACCTTCAAAAGGTAGTTCAAATTAGATTTATATGTCTTCAAGAATAAAATCCATTTCAGAAGAAGGATGGTACAAAGTAAATAAAAATGTTACAGATGCCAAATTGTAGGAAACAGAAACTGCACAGCAGAAAATCAAGGAAGAATGAGGAAATACTGGGATATACAAGTACTACAAATATTACACATATTAAAAATGTGATAAGAAAATGGGAACACAGCATAAAAATTATACGGACAATCACTGAGTTCGAAAGGTGAATCCTTAAAATACTATCTGCTATGAATTGTTAAATAACAATCCATAGATTAACTCCAAGTATTTTCATATAGCTAGCAATTAAAGACAAGTAAGTGCTAACTGCATATATCTTAATATTAAGATTGAATATTTATAAATACATGTAACATTTAAGTTGTTTTAATAATACTACTTTTCTACCAATTATAGCAGCATGTATAGCTTCAACCATGTGATCAGTGACATGCCCTAATGAGCTATTCCTTCACTAAAAACTAGAAATGAGTGCATAGTTGCAAAGCACGGGCCTTTTTTTGTGAGGAGCTCCCTGTATTTCACAAACAATGTGCTTTCTCTCCAGAAGGAATAACACAAGAATGACTTTCAAGAAAAATACCCACTGCTTTCCAAAATGCCCGAAATAACCTCACAAACCATAGAAACCATAAAACCATCTTCTCTGTAGATCAAGATGTTGGCAACTGGAATGCAGTTAAGCACAAGGTCACTTCCTCTGTGGTCTAACTCAGGAAACAGAGTTCCTGCTGCACAAGAACCTGGTGGGGCCTTGCATCTGAATAGGTTCAGATCATAACTATACTGTGAGAAATTGGGACTATGCCTGACATATTTCAGACTGAATGAGAACAAATTTCAGTCTCATTTATCTCTCTCTTCACCTTACTGGGATCACAAAGGTCCATCAGCACCACAGTTTTAGAATCACAGAGGATGAGATCTGTCATCAACACATGTGCATAAACCAGATGCTCAGATATGTACAGGTAGGTAACTCTCACTGGCAATGATGTGTGGGAGAGAGACAAACTGTAGTTCCTGACAGTCTGAGAATCATAACGTTGAGGATTCAAGGCAAAAAACTTGCAATACTTGGCCCTAAATAAGTGCATACATTTCAGTGACTCTAATATAAAATATTTTTAAAGTAAACTGTTTGCAAAGCTGAATATTTAAAACTAGGATACAGTTATTTGCCTTCTTAGATTGCCTGAGGAACACAAGAAGTGAACTTATTTCCCTTATCTACAATGAAGAATCTAAGAGTTTAATGGCAAAAAATATAATGCCATCCAGGACCCAGGGTTGTGCTTGTCTTCATGCCAGGAAAAATGTGTGTTTTATTGCTCTAAAAGCTGATCTTTAACACTCAAACAATGTGCTATGGAGAATGGTCATTTTGTAGGAAGCAGTTGCAAAGAGGGCACTAGAGCATGTGATGCCCCTCAGCATAAATTCTCACAATTGCCCTGCACAGGCCAAGAGTAACATGAATACCACTCACTTGAAGACGATATTATTTTGTTATATCCCTATTTTTAGACAATTAATATTGTTTGCAAGCACACTGGAATGAATATAGCAGATGGGTATTATTTGTGAACCACAAGCTTCTGAAAATCAACATACAGTACAAAGTCTCGCTTTCTTGGAAAGGTGGACTGGATCAGACTCTATACAAGGATGAAGGTAAAAACCCTAGGATCAGATTTCAGACATGCACAGATATGTGTACAGACAAAAGCAGAGTCAAGATTTTTTCTGAATTTTGTGCAGCAAGCTAGTTCTTTATACTACTAAAGATTCTTCTTCACAACTGGAATCAAGTTCCACTTATTTCATTATGATAACACAATACCTATGCACATCAGTTCATTCACATTTACTTAAGTCTCTGCTTCACTAATCTTGTATTAACTACAGAGCCTACTGGGTTTGTCCTCTCTGCCTTGCTAAAGCACACTAATTTCCTCATGGAATGAGAACGCGGTTTCAGAGAAAGTTTTGGCTTCCCTTTCCAAGGTACCAGCCCCTGTATGAAGTCCACAGATGTCACACACGCTGACCAAATTAAAAAGTAAGTCTGGTCTTGTCAGACAACAAAGACATATTGTGTTGTTTCCATATGGAAAATACATGTAAAACATCAGTGCATTGCACAGGAATAATTTCAGCATACTTCAGGTAAATCTGATTCATTTATAGTAAATCTATGAACATTAAGAGAAATCACACAATGCTATGACTAATTGTTTTGAATTATTGTAAGTGAAAAGGAGAATTTATGTATCTGTCCCTACAGAAGAAAGAGTAGAAATAGAAACAGTAGAAGCATTTTGTTTCATTCTGTTTTCACTTGCAGTAAGATGGGCAGACTTTTTCATCATATTGTCTTTAAAATGAAGCCCTGCTGGCAAGTTTTATTTTAAAAAATGGAGTGTATATTTAATACAAAAATTTATTTCCCAGTAAGAGTATGAAACATCATTGTTCTCAAAATCATTACAGAATATACTGCTTTAGTGGACATGTATGTAGTTTGATTAAAATACTGGCTAAAAATCTTCCTCTTTTTCTATAGCTTCACTCAGAACTCTCTCTTCACAAACCCAAATATTCATTGATGCTAAGTGCTTAACAGTGAAAAACTATGTGGGTGTTGAATGGGATTCATATCATAGTAATTCATTTTTCCTCCGAAAGAGTAAATTACTTTTGTTTCAACAGATGGAAACTTTTGGTGATTCCCCTCATAAACAGGGGATTTACTGACTAATAACTGTTATTCACAAACTCTTTATAAGGTAACTAAAAGCCTAAAAAGCTTAGCACTGTAACACATACAATTTCTATCAAGGTAGCAAAAGAGAGTTTGAAGCAAACACTTTACAGAATAAACACCTACTCTCTTCTAATAACTCCCTTTGCAAACACAAAGTAGCACATCTTCAGCAAAATCATGTTAATGTTGAAACAAACTAAAGTGGGTAGTATTAACCTTCTAAAAGAAGGCTCCTCAAGGAATTCCTCAAAAATCAATCTTACAATCACTTTTGTTTAATGTTTCAATCACTGATAAACTGGCATAAAGGAAGGCTTACACCCTCGACATCTGCTCATGATACAAAGATGCAGAGGAAGGTAAGAATATCACACAGGAAAACTTGGATAATCTTGAAATGGGATGACATTTCAAAGCATAAAGTACAAGAACATGTACCTAGAGCAATAGAAATCTCACAACCCATATGTGTTATAGACTGGAAACTCATCAGTTGGAAAGAAAACAAAGAAAGGGAAGGACCTGGGGGCATTATTTGATCATGGATGACTGTAGCCCATCAATGTGATGCTGTCATGGAAAAGACATTTGTGATCCCAGGACACACTAAGTAAGGTGCTTCCTGGACAGACTGATTAAACACCATTGAGCAAGGCACGGCTGAAATATCTTCTGGAATACTCTGGCAACCCTGGCCCCCCTTACTTTAAAGGGATGCATAAACTTCATAGAAGGGCTCCTGGATTGGACTTAAGAAAGAAGTAGTGTCTTATACCGGAGGATATTAGTGAAGTTAGCTGATTTAGCACACCGAAATGAAAGTGAAAAAAAAAAAAAAGACATTGCTTTCACAAAAATGCTGAGGAGGTAAGTGTGAGGGAAGAAAATCTATTTAAGCCAAGGTGATATGAGCACCGTAACAAATGAATATAAACTGTCCCTAAATACACACACGATGAAAATGAGCAGACAGATTTTTACCAGTAGAAAAATAAGAGTCTCAGATAACCACACAACCAGGCCAGGGAGGACAGAAAGCCTATCTAAATTTAGGATGGTCCTTGATTAATTTATGAGTAGTTCACATGATGTGGTTGCTTGCAATTGCCAAGATGAGGCTTGATGACCTTGGAATTTCTTCAGTCCAGGCCAAAGGCGTACAATAGCTTTCAAACCTGCTTCAAGGAAAGCAGTGAACTAATGACTCAAATGTGGAGATGAAGTGTTTAAAAAGAAATTCACCTCTGGCTTAAACCAAAGGCAGTGGTTCCAAAGCAAAGAACTATGAATACTAAACACAACTGAGCACTCTTTCCATGTTGTCACATGCAAGATGCTCCCAGCTATTAAGATGTTTCAAGCACGAGTATACAATTTTATTTCTCAATCAATCTGGAAGGCAAAAACATCTGTTCTGAAACCAAAATAATTTCTTCTTCTCAAAAATCTCAAAAATCTGAGGGTTAACATGGCCTTTAAAAGGTGCAGAGCTCCTTTTCACACGACAGTAAAGTGTCTCACATTTATGGCTATGACTGATTTCATAAAAATTCAGTGATACAATCTTGATGCTGAATAGGCCCAAGCCAGCCAAAATGTACACTGACTAATAAAGCATTGCTTTACTATGAAAGTCTAAAATACCAAAAAATACCTTCGATTCAAAGAACACCACCCACAGTAGGGATCCTTTGCAGATAAGCATTCTTGCTCGGAAACATATCTACTGCAATTTGCAACTGGTATTCTTCTCACCTAAAACCAAAGAATGCAATAACACACTGAATTAAAATAGCCTCCATAAACAGGGAAATTGAGGGTTACTATTAAAAATCTGACAGCAACCAAGCACAATCCCTTTGGGGAAGTTTCCTTACGGACTCCCCTCTGCCAGAAGACCTTTGGATAGAAATAATGCAGACTATTTTACACACGCTGTATTTTGCCATCAGATGATGAAACACCTCTGACAATGACAATTTGGTTCTACTACTTAAAGGCCAGCATAGACAGATTAATGCAAGAACAACTGATTAGCAGAGTAAATTATAGATAACAATAGAAAGGAGGAATATTTTACAAATGATGCTCCGCTTTGCAGAACACCATTTTCCTCTCATCAGAACTGAAGATTTTTAAATGATTGATGAAAGTGCATCCAAAAATGCATGCGCAAACCAAAATGCATCTGTGTTTGCATCACCAGGTCAGGTTACTGCATGTGCACACTAGAACAAACACATGCAACTACTCAGCATGCATGAAAATGCCATTTCAGTAAGTAAATGTAGATAATTGTGGCTATATTGTATGTAGCTATACTTGTACATTCAGCTCGAATATCCTAGCCAGCCATTTTCAGAAAAGGAAAAGAAAAAGAAAAAGAGAAAGCTGATTACAAATACTGAATACAAATACAAATAATGTGATTAATAACAGTGTTAATTAATTATCTTAGTACGAAAAATATTCCTAACTCAAATATTTTTTTCACAAATTTGTAAGAATTAAAAGTTCCTATATTTTGTGAACAGAAATGACACATGGCTTTCTGCAAACCTTTATTCACTGTTTTTTTCCAGCCATATCTTATAAAATCCAATTTATCTGAAGGTATGTGAGCTAATCAGTTCAGAAACCAGCCAAAATCATAGATCACTAGCAAGTTTAAAAAGACACTGTGGAAGCCCTATTTAAGCTCCAAGAGATGATCAGAAAGAGGCATTTATTCGTAAAAGCTGTTGCTCCTCTATAAACAACTTGCTCTTTTACCAAAGCTAAAGAAAACTCAAGTCTTTACTTCAAATATCTACATATACTTTTGTTTGAAATTCTGATTCCTTTTGCATTTGTGATAGATGGTTTATGTCAGTTAGGAGTTCTTTCTCCTACCAACTTACCCACTCTCTCAGACGACAGGCTAAAATGCTATGTTCGCTGCTGGAAAAGTCATTTTATTGTAAACGAAAGTAATCAAGTGCTGGGTGAAATTCTGTCCAGCTAAGACGGCCAACCAGCCCTTACATTTTCACTGCCATCTTCCCTGCTCCTGGTGAGACAATGGAATTTGCTGAGTTGATGCTGAGTAGCCCTGCTGCAGGATCTGCTGCAACAACTGCACTGGGGCTCCTGGGAGCTGCTCTCTGTTTGATGTGCAGCTCTGACACGTTTGCTCACATGCAATAGTTCCCAGTGATTACTGAACTCCTTGGCCCTACTATGCATACACATTAATCACTTCTGATTGTGTTTTTTTCTTAAAAGTCTATGACTAACTGAAGACAATGAGAATTTTATCATTGATTTCAGCAGAAACAAGACTTCAAACCCATCTCTCAAATTAAGACATTTCTCCACATCGGAAACTCTAAAACTGACCAGCAAACCCTGGCCTACCAATATGTGGATTGCTAAATCAGAGGAACCCATCTCCAAAAAGTCTACAAGTTTTGTTTGCTACTTCCAAGCTTGATTCTGCACGATGCCTCCAAGAGATAGAGAAACAAAGACTCTCTCAACAGAATGACATAAAATAAGCATGGGATTAGGTGTGTTGCTGGATCATAGCAACAGTGCGCAGCAGCACCATGACAGTGGAAGCTCTTCTGAGCTCTGCAGAAGAGCAGCCCAAACTCAGACAACATAACCAGTTATTCAAGTTGGTAGCTACAGTCTGGATATTTAAGGTCTAACTCTGACCCAAACTGATGCTCGCTTATAATGTGGCAGAAATCCGTAAAGCAGTAGTTCACTTGAATTTATTGTTTCATTTAATATTGTGCTTACCTTATTGACAGAAGACAGATAGATGTAGTTATTATCTACTGGATCAAGTCGAAGTTTGGGTAATATGGAGGTTTCTTCCTCAATTTCATACAAAACTTCTGGGCAATTAGATTCCATATCCTCATTAAGAATAGCCTAAAACACATGAAATTGAATTATTCACAAGTCCTTTTATTGATCAGTCAGCACTTTAAACAAAAGCATAATTTCAGCTACATCAGATTTTCTGAGATGATTTACTGTGCCCTGATTCAATTTACCTTCAGCACTGGCTCTCTCATTGCACAAAGACGGAGGAAAAGACCACCAGAACAGAATTTCAACAAAATCCATGCCCGACACATTTTGCACTGAATCTGGCACTGGTTTAGTGTTTGAAACATCCCTCCCACCAAGTGTGTTCCTGATTGACGCAGAAACTGAGTGTGAAAGAGAAGCCTATATCCCAAAGCCATAATGTATTAAGTACTCCTACGAATGGAGAAGAAAGTATTAGCCTTCAGAAAACAAATTAACATCCAGGCATTCATAATGTAAAAAGGAACCTATGCAAGTGACTGACAACTGTCTTCAAGGCAGAAGTTTCTCTGTGGCTTCTGTGAGTATACATCTGAGGCGGTATTTCTTTTTCTTACCTTGCCCAACTCTGCTATTTTCCACCCTTCACACAGAATTCAGGAGAACGAGAGACCACAGAAACTTTACTTTGCAAGTTAATTAATTACACCAACATTGATAGATGGTTTTCTGTAAACATGACTAAACAAAAGAGATACGTTCATGGTTCACTGTGCTAAGGAGACACAGAAGACTCAATTTCATTTTTTATTACCAAAAGCACAGTGAAATCAAATGGGCAAAAGCTTTTCAAGCTCTCTATGATATTCCACTCCAACTGCCTGCTTAACAAAAACAAAAAATGAGAGTCATCCTTTGCAGTATAGACAGGAAATGCACATTCTTGCAAAACTCAGAAAAAAATTTAAAGCATAAAAGACATTTGACTGGATGGTTCAGAAGTTTGATAATGAGATAAGATGACTTTCACTTCCAGATGATTGATTTAAGCTAGCATAGGTCAACTATTCAGAAGCTAATGCAAAATGAATCTTGACTTTTATATTTAACAGACAGCTATTCACATCACGCAGATAAGCTAACAAACAAATCAATATGCTTCCAAAATCTAACAATATTTAATATTTCTACTGGAAAATCAAAGTAAGGAAAGAAACAAAAGACAGAGTAATTGAGAACTTCGCAGTCCGTCAATTGATAGTGTGGGCATTAGGAGTTTAATGAAATGTTTCCATGAATTTTAAGCAGGGTACATAATTGCTTTTGAAAGTTATCTTGCTCTCCATGTAACAATTCAGCAGTTACTTCCCAAAAAAACAGAAAAGAAATAGAGGTTGAGGGGATTATATCTGTTTATAATACAGTGCTTAAACCAGAAAACATGTAGCCACTTAAACACAGCAGCAGCTGACAGAGAAGAGCTGCCACACTCAGCTTACCTTCAGTAACTGTCCATCATCTGTTCCCAAAAAGAGAACTATCTGATTCAAAATGACGGTCCCATAAACAGCCACTAATCCAGAGTGAATCAAGGTAGGCAATTTCTGAATTGATCGGGGCTCCTGAAAATCAGATATAAGAGAAAGCTATTACAAAATCATCCACCTGTACTGCAAAATGTTAAGAAAAAGAATCCCCAGGAAGATTCTCAGAGAACTCAACTTTAGACCAGACTTTGGGTACTATTTTAATTCTGACACAATTTTAAAGCAAAATATCATTGGAAATGGCACATGAAACATGAAGCAACTTATATTTTATACAGGGCAACTGGTCACATCTGTGACAAAGATTACATCCACTGCAGCTAAACCACTGACCTCAGTGGGACACAGACTTGGTGTAACAGCAGCAAGTTACTTTTGCAACAGAATTCATCTTTTTAAGGATGTAATGCCCTGGGCTTATTCTTAACTGCCAGTTCTCTACAAAGCCATGCTTTGCCATTACCTGACTGCACCTAGCATGAAAGCTATAGATACACTCAGCAACCATTTTTAAAGGCATGCAAATATTCTGGAGAAAGGAGGCACTTCAAACAGACTTTTTTTTTTCTTCTAACACGTATCAAAAAATGCAGAGCTTCATCCTCCCTTTTCTGGTTTCCTGCTTTACACTAAAGGAAGTTGAGACTTGCGTATTACAAAAATACAAAAATGAGATAAAGCAGTATAAAGTTCATGTCAGGGAGAACATAAATGTACCTGTAGGAACTTTAAAATCAACATGTTACCTACAATTCTCCATCCAAGCTGGAGGAAGTTAAGTGGCAAACCTGTAAAAGCAGCTAATGAAAGAAAACAACATGTAGGAAATCCCTGCATTTTGTAGAAGAAACCAAATCAAATAAACCCAGCTGCAGACAACGAAGTGCTGAAAGGAAGCCCTGATGTGTGAGAATAAGGTCACTCACAACGTGAGAGACAGTCTCTGCCCCAGACTCTCTACAAGCCCAGATATCTCCCTAGCAAGCAGTAACTCGGTTTTGCAGTCCTGTAATTAAGTCAATCTCCATGGCAGATACTTCCAAAGGTGTGATTACACCTGCTCTCCAAATGGGTACAACCCCAGCCAAGCTCCGTCTCCTCTTCCCCTCTAGCAGTACAATGCTTTCCAGTGAGCTTAGTTAAGGAAATGATGTGCCTAGAAAATGATTTGTAAATCCATCTACCTACCTACCTAGATTTTCATTTGAGTCATTTTCCTCATCACTTGAACATGTGGCTGCACGGACATCAGTGCTGGCACACAGGAGTGGCAGGCATGGGCAGGTGAGGGAAGAGCTCAGGTAGGACCATGCCCTTGGGAACAAGTCCTGTAGGTCAGCTTACAAAGCCCAGCATCTCAGCGTCAAGGACGGATTCCTAACCCTCTGAGTGCAAGAACCTATTTAGCTTTAATGCACAAGTCAAAGTGTGAGAATGGACCATTAAAACTGACATTTTGCAGAAAGGCGAAGGCAATTCTTAAAGCTATGAGGCAAATCCATAACACAGTAACAGCTGAATTCAACTCTTGCAGGCTAGAATGCTGGCTTAACCCCAAAAAGATTTTCCACATACAAATATTTTTTTTCTGAGCTGCTATCCTAAGTCAATTAAAATATTTTTCAGTCATCTGAATTACTTTAATTACCTTGCAAGAACAACCACTTGGAGTAAAAGAAGACTTGATTAACTTTCATATTTAAAGACACAGGAACTGTTATGTGCTGTCACAGAAGTTCAGCAAAACCAACCTAGGCATGAAACTCCAGGACCACAGAGATCTGTTTGGTTTAGGTATGGGGCGAGGAGGAGATTATTGCAAGCATTTTAAGGTGGAAAAAGTTACATTACTTTTTTATTAGATCAAAGGGTAACAATACTCCAGCACTGGTACACACAATGAGCCTTCACCCAGGCTAAGGAGTGAGGAGGTGAAGCTTCCAGGCTTTGGTTTCCATCAGAATTAGGATATATTTTTTTTTTCTGCAGTGTATCATATAGCAGTGTAAGGAAATCATACCACCTTGCAGACTCTGTACAATAAGATCACAGAAGAGGGGAGGACTCACCCAGCCTCTGAAAAGCTTTGCTGCCACATTTTATTTTGACCCACATACTAGTAAAATAACTAGTGTCATATCAGTACATCCTCCTCATCTGACTGAAGAACCAATACTGACAAGTGTGGAAGCCTCCTCCCCTCACTCTGCTTGCTAGAGGGAGGGTCAGTGCGACATTGAGTTAATACAGATAAGAAGAGGGGGAATTTAGACGGTGGGCAGTCACAACAGAAATTGCCTTCTCTCTTTTGCAACCTATTTCTGCAGTTTGCCTGTTCCCTTCAGGGTGCAGCTGCTGCTTTCACCCTTCTGTCACCCCTTTTCCATGTGCATCTATTTTTTTAACAAGCCCTTTTACCTCTTCCACTGTAACTAATGGGGTTACAGCACTGTAGGGCCTTCCCAAGCTTTTTTTTGTTTCCCCACAGCTAAATCCATCCTTAAAAGGCACTTATAGTCTGAACTTCTTTGTACTTGAAGAGTCACCCATCTCCCTGACCATCTACTTGTCTATCCTGTAACATTTCCAGGGTCACACAAAAACAAGAAAAGTGAAAGAAAAGACAATATTGCTCTAGAAGAGCTTTCTTTTTTTAATTCTTCAGTTCCACCCTCTGTTCCATAGTCCCCCAAAATCTTCACATGCACAGGTATGCCTAGAGATCTCCTGAATTAAACTACAGTTTGCTTTTAAGTTCACCTCCCTGTGCTGTTTGATTATTGGCATGAAAGGTATTTATACTCTTTTTCTATTTTGCATCTTATTTTCAGATTCATCTCCAAATTATACCAGCTGCAGCAACCGTATTCACACTGC
The DNA here is from genome assembly GCA_032159205.1 of Eurystomus glaucurus suahelicus. NCBI lineage: Eukaryota > Metazoa > Chordata > Aves > Coraciiformes > Coraciidae > Eurystomus > Eurystomus glaucurus. The sequence goes on from JAVFHW010066145.1 coordinate 83,527, forward strand.
TACTTTCTGTCTTGATTTTCTCCTGATTATATTACATTGCATGCCTCAGAGGGAAGGGCAGCATTTTTAGCTCACGCAGCACTCAACATATTGAAGCTGGCCAAAAGTAAAAATAAAGGGTTTGAGCATCAGACTGGATGAACAGATGCAGCTATACAAAAGGACACAAGGCTTGGGAGCAGTGTATAGCAATAGCCCACACTGGAACAATACATATACGTTTTTCCTAGAGGGAAAGGCATCCGGAACCTCATTCATTGTTCTTTACTTCACCACCCTTCAACCTCCTGCATCAATTTTTATTATATCAGAGAGTAACAAATGTAAACATTGGTGCATGCAGTAATGAGCCTCTCTTAGGGCTAAGGAATGAGGTGATGAACTGTTCCAAAATTTTATTTCCGTGAGACATTTCTTAATTTGTGCACTGCATAGCAATGCTTTTTTTAATTTGTGCATTGCATAGCAATGCTAGGCAGACAAATCATACCAGGTGAGCAGATTGCAAAAAATCAGGCAGGATGACCAGGAAATGAGAGGGTCTTCAGAGAGACTTTGCAGGGGCAAGATCCTGAGCCTCATGATGCAAGGCAGGAGGGACAGTCAGAGGCTGTGCTTGAGCAAAAGGCTGATGGAGAGTCCTGAGGTTGGGGGGGCCTAGAAATTTGTGACTTCTTGCAGCAGCAGCAACATTTCTTCCCTGCCCTCAGACTTCAGTTTACAGAATTGATAAAGTGTCCTAATAACCAATGAGGGGGAACAAGCTGCATCAAGGAAGGCTTCAAAACTAACTAAGCTTGAACAGAGTATTAGCAGAAAGCAAGAGGAAGTGGTGGGTGACCGTGGTTGGAGATTCCCTCCTGTGAGGGATGAAAGCACATAACTGCTAAACCGTCACACTATTACAACAGGTTTCTTTTTTTTTAGGGGTCCCAATCCATTACACTGCATAGAGACTGCCAAAGAGTTTGCGTTCCTTGGACCCACTGTTGCACACTCATGCAGATGCCAAAGACATTGCCTAGTGTAGACTACAGAGCTCTGGGGGCAAAGTGAGGGAGATGGGACCCCAAGAGTACAGAGTGAGATTTTTTTTTTTCCAAAAAAAAAGGCTTCAGCTTGTTCAGGGAATTGGTTAGTGGGATACCCCGAGAGGTAGCTGTATAGGGAAAAGGAGCTCAGGAAAGCTAGTAGGTCTTTCAGGACAACCTCCTCCAAGCACAAAATTTAGGAAAAAGGGGAGACATATCAGGACATGGCCCCTAGCTAAGCAGGTAAGTCACAAAATGACAGTTTGTAAAAACAGTATAGAGGAGGTGGAAGCAGGAACAAGCAACTATGGAGGAACTGCCTGGACATGCAGGGGTAGTGTTAGTAAAGTCCAAGCTCACCTGGTGTTGAAACTGGCAAGGGATGTTATGGACAAGAAGAGCTTTTACCACCACATGAGCAATAAAAGAACAAACAATGAATACGTGTGCCAGCTGAAGAACAGGTCAGGTGATTCACTGACAGTGGATGCAGATAAGGCCCTGACTTCACTGGCAAGGTCTTGTGGTCCTTTGTACCTACAGACTTCAAGGACAAGAGAAACTACCAATACTGGAAGAGGATTAAGCCAGGGACCTAATGAAATTCAATAAGGGCAAGTGTAGAGTACTGCATCTGGGGAAGGACAACCACGTGTCAGTACAGGCTGAGGGCTGACCTGTTGGAGAGCGGCTCTGGGGAAAAGGATTGGAGAGTCTTGGTGGACAGCAGGCTGGCCATGAGCCAACAATGTGACCTCACAGCCAAGAAGGCCAATGGCATCCTGGGATGCATTAAGAAGAGTGTAGACAGCAGGTCTTCTCAGTAGTGTCCAGTGACAGGATGCAGGGCAATAGTCACAAACTGGTAAACAGGATGTTCAACCTAAATGTAAGGAAATACTTCTTTACTGTGAAGGTAATAGAGCACGGGAACAGGCTGCCCAGAGATGTTGTGGAATCTCCATCTCCAGAGAGAGACCCATCTGAACGTGTTCCTGTGTGATCTACTCTTGGTGATCCTGCTCTAGCAGGGGAGTTGGACTAGATGATCTTCAGAGGTCCCTTCCAACCCCTACCATTCTGTGATTCCGTGATTTTGCGATCTCCTAAGAAATCTCAGCTTATAGAAGTGCCAGGGGAACCAGATGGGATCTGTAGGAAGATGCTGAGAGACTGTCTGATGACAGTGAGAGGCCACTCTCTCATATTTCAAAAGTTTTGGAGACCAGGGGAAGTCTCCAACAACTGAATAAAGGCAAATACTGCACCCAACTTAAAAAAAAGACAAGAAGGATGACCTGAGGAACTACACATTGGTCAGTCTCACTTTTTCCATAGGAAAATCATGGAGCAAATCCTCTTGGAAGTCATTTCTAGGCACAAGAAGAAGTGAGAGACTGGGAAAAGCCAGCATGGATTCACCAAGGATAAATCCTGTGTGACCAAACTGATTGCCTTCTGTGATGAAATGACTCAATTTGTGGAGGAGTGGAGAACACCGGGCGTCATTTACACTGACTTTAAGCAGGACTCTCAACACATTTCCCATAGCATCGTTGTATCTAAGTTGAGATGCTATAGTTTAGACAGGGGGGATGGAGCGGGGCGGGGGGGGCTACTACATGGGTGGAAAAACTGGATTGGATCATCAGGCTCAAAGCATTTTGGTTAATGTTTTTTCCTTTACCTAGACATTGGTTACAGGTGGAGTTCCTCAGGGAACCTATCCTGGGATATGTCCTGCTCAACACCTTTACCAGTGACCTGGAGGAAGACACTGAAAGCTTCTGGGTTAAGCTGGTGGACGACATCAAAACGAGTTGTCATGCTTGAGTGCGGGGCTGCCAATCAGAGGGATCTAGATAGGCCAAAAGGAACCCCAAGAAATTCAGCAAGGACAAGTGCAAAGTCCTGCATCTGGGATGGACTAACCCGCTGTGACAGTACAGACTGGGGAGCAGCTTTATTGAAAAGAACACAAGGATCCTGGAGGGCAGTAAGCTAAATGGTGTATCCAGGCAGCAGTGAAGGTTAACAGCATCCTGGGCTGTTATCAAGAGGAGCACAACCAGATCAGGTGAGGAAAGTGATTATTCTCCTTTGCCTGGCACATGTTCAACTGTGCCTAGAATACTGTGCTCAGTTCTGGGACCCTCAGTACAGCACTGATCCTCATAAATTGGAGTGAGTTCACTGGTGGGCCACTGTGATGGTCAGAGCCTGGAGCACCTGCCCTATGAGGAAAGGCTAAGGGAACTGGGCTGGTTGAGCCAACAGAAGAGGCAATTTCAGAGATACAAGAGAAACATAACCAATCTCTTGAGTGAAGTGTATGCAGGACAACAAAAGATAATGATGCAAAGTGAAACAGCAGAGGTTTCTAGTGGACAGGAGATTAAAAACCTTCACTATGAGGACAATTAAGCAGAACAAGCTGTCCAGAGAAGTTGTACAGTCTCCATCCCTGGAGGTTTCAAGATCTGACAGGATAAAGCCCAGAGCAACCTTGTCTGATCTCAGAGCCGAGCATGCTGTGAGTAGAGGGACTGGACTGGAGACCTCCACTGAGATTCCTTCCAACCTAAATGAGTCTGTGATCCCAAGGAAGCGAATCCTCTGTTCAAGAGCCCCGAGGCTCTTACATGTTTCTGCTAAGAACACCCGGTGAAGCCGGATGACGAAAAGCAACGCTTCTTCTTACCAACAATGTGAGAGTTTACAAGTCTCCTATGGCTTACTTCCCAGACCAAACAGGGATGAACTGAAAATTCATTGTAACCGGATAGAAGTATTCACTCTAGAAACACTAACTCTAGAAATCTGTCAAAAATCAGATGAATTACTAGCAGTCTGGTAATACACAGGAGATTACTTTACTACTAGAAAATTAATTACAGGATCAATTTTGATACCAAATTATATTTAGAAGTCTGTAACTCTTTCCTTAAATAAAAGACCATGAATCATTTTGGAATTAGTTACCACACAAATTCAAATGTCATTCCTGCAAATTAATGGCTGAGATTAAACTGATGTGACTCTGTTGACTTCAAAATCTCATTTCAGTAGATCTTATACCAGCTAAGATTTATCCTAGGATTCCAAACTATGCTTGATAAATTAAGGGGCATATACCAACCCACATATTTATCACCCACTGAAAAATGCAAAAATTCAAAGAACAGACTGTTATATGTCTTTACTTGTATTAAATAGCAGATGAAAATTCAACCAAGAGAGCTTAGCATTCAGTAGCTATCAAACCTACTTAGCCTTTGTATATCGTAAAATAAACACCTTAATATAAACTACAACCAAATTCTCTCTGCCTTACAGGTACATGCCTAACACTTTTTTTTATTTTCTCCCTGGAAAATTGTAGAATCCTTTTCTTCCCATTCAACGTTTTTTTTAATGGCAAACCTAATCTCCAGATTTGTCATTAAGGTTAAGTAACATCCTACAACTCTCTCCTGTTTATGTTCTCTAATTTGAACACTTCTTCATCTCATCTTCTTGGCTGTGATCCACAAGACTCTGGGATCTGAGATTCTAGTAGCTCCCATTCAGCCATGGAACAACGGAAGGAAAGGCCTTCTTAAAGCTCAACTAGCTATGACAGATTCCAGCATTTCTCCTACGTACTGGCTAAGGAGCTTCGATTTCATAATTGTGATCCACCAAAAATGCTTGTTAGTGCTCAGTCAGGTTTCTCAAAAAAAAAAAGAGAATGAAATTCAGAAAATTCCCAGTTATTCACTAAAGAAATCATTAAGAAGATGCACTTGCGTACATGCAGACTACACTAGTGAGTCCATTAACACATATACTTTTGACAGTGGGTTTAAGCAGACATAATCAAACCTGAGACATCTGTGGATCAGAGGACAACAAGATGGATATAAACTGTAAAATGTTCTCAGAGTAATATCACCTAAGACATCACTTGCATCTTGCTAGTTCAGGATCATGTCTCTGGGAATCCAGTATTATATATGTCCAGAGTAAGCACATCCAACCAGGACAAAATGCTTTGTGCACACTACTGCACAAAAGGAAAACAGAATTAGTTAGTTCTCATAACCAGCTATTCCACAGAATTTGTAGCAGTTGCATATGCTTTGATAAAGTTGGTAAGTAAGTATCTTAAAAATGACTAATTTTCAATGACAGACTCAAATCCAGCACTGGAACTTAATGCAAATGTCAACTTTGGCCTAAGTAGCAGTGCAAGGCTAAAGAGATTACACCCCTACACTGAGTTCCTACGGGATGCAGAGCAATTTGCTTCCAATCCGGTGAAGTACTCAAGTTCACGCTAAACTTTAAATGCATGGGCACGAAGATGATGGAACTACTTATATGCCTAATGTTAAATACGCCCTTAAGTACTTTACTGGGTTAGGGCCAGAAAGCTCAGTACCTTACAGGAAGGAGCTTACAGGAGAACATGCAGCAGCAGCACAGCAGGGAATTCAGGACCACAAATATCTGGGGCTAAGTCCCTCTTGCAGTGTACTACTGAGAAGCATGGCGCCAACACACAGTGCAAATACAAGCAGCTCTATGAGTGCAAATAGGTAAGAGGATGTCTTGTCTAAAGGTAATCAGAATTACTACAGAAATCCAGAGAATCACAATGTCAGAAGGAAAACAAACTGCTAACAAACATGTACTCTAAATGGTATCCCTGCAGTGAAAAATACTGTATTTTCAATTCCTACATACACCAATAGTCTGTGTCTGTGATCCATGTACCTCATTACCTCATGCCTGAGCTCCAGAATTCAAGGGTACCCAGCAAAGACGACTAAGACCTCCAGCATCTGGAGGTCTTACATGGCATCTGCAATGGAAAAGTCAGGCTGACATTCAGCACGGTCCACCCACCACGAACACCACAGAGATCTTGCAGTCCAGGCAATCATAATACTGCCACACATTCGTTTGCTCAGTATCAATACTGCCTTTAAAAGACTGGACTTTAAAGCACATGTCAAGCACTGTTGCTTGCTGCCATTACAAACGCGTCGTACGGACTCACAGAATCATTAAGGTTGGAAAAGACCTCTAAGATCATCATGACAACGTCCGATGCTACAAGGCACTCCCTTCTGGCCAGAGCCACTGCTAGCCATTGCACACACTTCCCCTACAAGCTGCATGCTGACGGATGTGCTGCACACCATCTTCCTGCCAGTTCTGAGTCCAAGAAGAGCATGTTCCATGTCTGCAGGGACTCCCAGGATTTGGTGAGAGACAGTAGAAGGATCTGTTCTAAAACAACCCAGAAGCAGTAGCATATGGGCCTGTCATCTCCAAACTTACTCTGCAACAGCCTAGGCTAACCTTCTGCAGGATAAAAAACATATTAAAGCTGAACTACATGCATTTATTTCTATGTTTATACACCATAAGCGCATATAATTAGCTCAAAAAGGGAGCCTAATTAGCCATGTAATATTTTAGGTCATATTACTACACAACACCCAGATGTCCTGCTATCTCACAAAATACTAAAATACCACTTACCCATCAGTGGCAAACTGTATTTATTGTACCAAAAATATCATGACTAATAACATCACCATAGTTAGGGACAGAATGTTAAGCAAACAATCCTTGTAATAATTTTTAAAGTTGGGACTCTTCAGCATTGTACCCAGATACATTTCGAGGAGGCACGAGCCTTTTTGGGACATGATAGTAACTTGGGAGTCACAGGACTCTGATGCGAATCAGACCAATCCTTAAACAAGCGGATCATTGGCTTTTCATCCTCCGGCACTGGGAGGCAATGGGGCTGGCGGATTGAGAGGAACATTGGTCAGACAGAAATACCCATCTCACCTTACCCACATGACGTTACTCTATGAAATCCGTGAGACTCCTCTGGAATTTCTTGCATGGGGCTTGGGGAAGCATTTATAAAGGATCTGCTGCCCAGGGAGGTTTCTGCTTTTTTGTTTTGCAGGCTCAGAAAGCACCTCGCAAAAAAACTCCACAAGTAGTTAGGAATAAAGAATACAAAATACAAATCCAACTAGCCAATAGGTGTTTTTGGCACAAGGATGAGACTACAAAATCATTCGGCAAGTTTGCCTTGTGAGAGCACAGAATTCATGCAGTAAGCTGTAAACCGGCACTGGAAATCAAAAGATTGGCTACGGCTCTGCTGCAAGAGTTTCACTATTTACTTCAGCACAATTGTTTCACCCACATATGGGGTTCTCATTCACAACTGTGTCCTCTAACACCAACAATAGTCTTGCAACTCAGTAAGGAGATGAGCAGACTGATTCACACATGCCCTCCGGTAGTTTGTATTTGGAAGAATCTCAGCACTGCGCTCTGCTACAGGCAGAGGAAGACAAGGAGCGACAGTAAATCTACCGCACTGCTTTCAAGGAGTTTCCAACAAACTCCCATTGTAACACAGCAAGGATTCAGGGGTTAAGCTGCAAAGACCCTGGATGGTGGGGGAACTGCAAAAGGCCAGGGCTTGCTTTATGGTGGCTTGCTTGATCTCCTACAGTTAGTTCTCCTTGATACTTTTCAGTTGTTCCTTTTGCCACAGCTCTGAAAAGACTTCTGAGTTAGACTTAAAAGCGTGGACAGGCCTTGCAAAAGCACCTTCTTCACCTGAATCACATTTTTAGCTTCTTGAATTTAATTTTTAGTTCATTTCTTTACTAGCTACTGAGGCCACAGCAAGGCTGGTAGCCTTAACCATCCTGCCCTCCATATGCCCAGCTCACCCTCAAAAGGAGGAAGGAGCTGAAGAGAGAGTGTTACAGAAGTAGGTGACCAGGGGATCTCCATGGGATACCACTGCCTGTGAAAATGTAACCACTGCAACAACAAAGACGTATTGCCTATTGCTGTCTGCTGCACATATGGGTATGGGGGGTGGCTGTGAGCCCTCTCCAGCAAGGCCAATCCTGGGAGGCTTGGGAAACACCTACCATCAAACAAGCAACCATAAATAACTGGTGAGTAATAGGGATAACAACACACACAGCCCAGTGCACAGCAGTCAATCTGATGGGCTTTTTTTTTCATTTCTGATGTAGCTGCAATGACACGTGAATGCACAGAATAAGGTAGGAGATGCTTCGTCTAGGCTGTGTGGAAAGCACAGTGAAGTATGACTATTCCTTGGCAGAAAAGGGCGCCTTGAGTAAGGAGCCTGAAGCTCAGGCTTGACCCAGGATGCCCTCAGGTGTTCCCTCAGACATGTCTTTCCCAAGGTGTAGGTGGGAAGGACACTCCAGGATCTGGTAAGGGATCAGCGTTTTAGAAACAGAAGACGCTGGAGAATGCTTTAGAACTGATGAAGCCAAGGCTGATGAGCAAAGCCTGGCGCAGCTCTGAAGTCCCCCATGAATTCCATGTGCCTTCAAGTCAGGGACACCCCACAAGTCATGCACAGAGACACCAGCCACGACAACAGTGTCAACAACGGCGTGCAGGATGAAAGCTAGCAAAACGATGCCCAGACTTACATAGCTGTTCCCGTTCGTGCTGAAGTGCGTGGATGTACAGGCTTGCTCCTTCACCTCTTCCATCCCGAAGATGCAGACAGCGGTGGTGTTCCAGGCCTTGTCAACATGGTGGTGGCGGAAAACACCTACCCACCAACCCTTCTCGCCCAGGCGGACGAGGCTGGAGGAGACAATGAGGCTCCTGCACCCGCAGTCCAAATACACGTGCCCTCGCAAAGTAAGGCCACCCTCTGAGGGGTGCAGCTGTTGCAGGACGGCCATGCTTGGCGGCTCCATGACCTTGCCCAACTTGGCCTTCCACTTGTAGTAGGGAAAGAAGAGGTGATCCCCCCACTGGAGCGCGTCGACAAAATGCAAGGGCTCCTCTTTGCGCTTGATGATGCCCAGCTCTTCCTTGGACTCTAGGTTTGCGATGCTGCGCACCGTGATGACGGTCGCCTCATCCGACTCGGAGGGCTCGCAGCCCAGCTGGTTCTCCCGGCGGCCAATGGAGTAGGTGGCCGCCACGGCCAGGTACCAGACGCCGGCCAGCTGGAAGACGACGCCGGCGGTGGAGCCGTCGGGCAGGCAGCTGACCACCTCGCTCTGCTTCAGGCGCTGCCGGTAGCTCGGCTGCTCCCACACCTCGCAGGTGCCGTCCTTCTGGGTCCAGCCGGCCAGCAGGACGCCCACCCCTCCGG
>JAVFHW010066146.1:0-17066 GCA_032159205.1 Eurystomus glaucurus suahelicus
AACAGATATCCATTAACACATTAAATGACTACAACAACAGTTAATTGTCCATTTCCTTCTGTTTTCCAGTGAAATTCATGCAGAAGTTATAGGAAATACTTCAAAAGTTGCAAAATGTCTTTTATTAATGGGAAACACTAATTTAACTACCAATCAACAGATTGTAGGACAAAAGAGTTAGAAATAGTAACTCTTTTCCTTGTGGAAAAGATGTTCCCTTGCTGCAGAAGGAGGTGAGTACTGTCTAACATCATCACTGCCTGGACAGCACCAAGCTGGGGGTGAGCAGCTGATATTCTGAGGTGCTGTTCAGAGAGACATGGGTCAGCTGGAGGGATTGGCCAAAAGGAGGTTGTGGGATTTGCCACATGAAGTTTAGCAAGAAACATGAATTCCTGGAGCAGAGTGACCCCTTGCACAGGTGCCAGTTGGGACTGAGTGACTGGGGAGCAGCTCTGCAGAGAGGGATTTGGGGATTCTGGCCAACAGGCTGAACATGGACCAGCTGCGTGCCCATGCTGTGTTGAAGGCCAACCACAGTCTGAGTGGCATGAGCAAGACTGTAGCCAGCAAGGCAAGAGAAGATTATTCTCCTCCCTAGCACTTGCAAGACCAGATCTGGAGTATTGTGATACTGGAGTATTGTGTCAGGGTCCTCCAGTGTAAGAAAGTTATTGATGAATGAGAGGAAGTCCACAGTGTGGAAGCCACCAAAATGAAAGAACAGGAGGCAGCAGGCACAGATTGCAACAGAGGAATGTGGACATAAGGGAAGAATTCTTCTCCCTGAAAGTGCCTGAGCACTGAGGTGGTGGAGTCTCCGTCCTTGGAGGTTTTCAAAACTTGCCTAGACAAGACTTTGAGCAACCTACTTCAACTTTGAAGCCAGCTCTGCTTGGAGCAGATGGTTGGACTAGATAACTTCCAAAGGTCTCTGCCAGCCTAAATCTTTTATGGTTGGTTTTACATTCAAACCATGATGCTCTAAAGCATGAGATTTGGCCACAAATCCATCTTTTTAGGCAGCTAGTCTCCCTGGACATTTAATGTAGAGCCCTAAATTGGTGCAGTTGACAGGGGATGATGGTTTCACATGGGACCCATCCCCTGAGACCTGATGCTGGTGCTCATGGTGTTCTCAGACAACAGCTTCCATTCCCTGGGAGGAGCTGGGCTCTGGCTGATCCTGTCTTCCAGGAAGTATGTGTCCCCATGAACAGTTTCGAATCAGGAACACTGGTGGTTTCCACGACCCAAACCACCCTCCTAACATGGGGCAAGCAGCTACTTGCACTGCTTGTGCAGCACCCAGGACATTGCAGCACCAGTTGAGGGATCAGTCCAGATTTGCACAGTTTTATTAATTATTATTAGCAAATGCTTATCATTAACTGTCACTAATCTAATTGCACACGGCAAAATCTTCATCTCGGTTGAGGCCAGTGGGACAGAGAGAAGCTCATGCTTTATGGGTCTTGTACAAAGCCTGCCTGGAGCACGAGAGTTGTAAACTGCAACTGCAACTGTTTTGTTCCCATTTGACAGGACACCGAGAATCTTGAACAGCAACTACAAGTGGATCTTTGAGTGTCTGACTCTTCCATTTCCTCTGTGGGCAGTAAGTAGCTTTAACCATTCTCTGACATGAGATCATGGGCTTGCTGCAGCTGACGGTGTGGGGCTGTGTTTTCAGCAGAGGACTCCAATCCTGACAAGTCAACTGCCTGGCTTGGGGGGGGGGTGGGGGTAGCACGTCTGGGTGACAAATGGGGTTGAACAGGAGGATTTATGCATTTATGCATTAATGTTATTGCTATTGTTTGGCTGGAAAAGATTATCTTCTCTGCGTCTGGACTAGTCTAATGCTGGCCTGATCCTGTTAACCAGCTACCACAGATGTTTAGACAAACACACCCATAATCTCAAAAACAAAAAATGAAAGAAACACAAATAGGCTTCCAAAGGCGACTTGAACAAAGCTGAAGACAAGCACAGGAAAGCAAGCTAGTTTATTCTGTTTCTCTTTAATTTCTCTTTAATCTGTTTTTGCTTTCTCTTCATACAAAGTCATTATTTCACACAAACAGTTCATCTACCACTTGTTAATATGCATTAGGTCTCCTGGCATGCAGAGGAAAAGGTATTTAGCATGTTAAAATTAGAGCTGAAATTCTGCCTCACCTGGGAGACGGGACCAAAATTTGATCCAAAGTCCTGGCCTGCTACATCTGGCAGAATGGGATTCAGGATTTGAGCTAGAGCGTGGACTAACTGCAGGGCTTGGGGGCTGGGAGCTGAGTGCCTGATCCTCCGTTCCCTGCCTTTACTTTAGGCCTTCAGAGAAGGTCTAAACCACCCCAAGTTTTTCAGAGCTCTGCTAACCTCTGGAACTGTTCCTCCTGCCTTCCTCCTTGTGACTAGAAGGGCCCAGCTGCCCCATCAGTGACATAAGCATGGAGCAGAGTATGTTTTTGACATAAGAGCCAAGAACCTGCTCACTTTGAGAGGAACTGTTGTGCAGTGGTTACCTCTAAATACAAAGAGGAGATGAAAAAGGTGCTGGAAGAAGGTTAAAAAATATAGAAGATTCTTCTGAGGCTAGGAAACATGAGTCTCATTGATCTTCCACCCAAACCAGATACAGAATAGCAAAGGATGTTTTTCAGAGAAGTCCAGTTTCCTGGACAAATCCAGTTTCATGTAAGACCAGTTGTTCTTGAGGTAAAAGAGAACTCTGAGCTGGAAAACAGGGATAAGAAGCAGAATGAAGCCCCCATAATCAAAAGGAAAATGGTCAGCAAACTGCTACACCACTTAGACACAAACAAGTCTATGGAGCCAGATGAGATCCACCCAAGGGCATGGAGAGAGCTGATGGAAGTGCTCACCAAGCTACTTCCTGTCATTTCTCAGCAGTCCTGGCTAACCACGTAGATCCCAGTTACTGGAGGTTGGCAAATGGAACACAAGGAGGGACGGAAGGAGGATCCAAGGACCTGAAGACCTGTCAGTCTGACCTCGGTGCTGGGGGAGGTTACAGAGAAAATAATCTTAAGTGCTGTCATGTGGCACATACGGGACAACTGCTGACTGATCAGGCTCCGTCAGCATGGGTTCATGAAAGGCAGGTCCTGCTTGACTCACCTGATCTCCTTCTATGACAAGGCTACCCACTTAATGGATGAGGGAAAGGCTGTGGATGCGTCTACCTGGACTTTAATAAAATTTTTAATACCGTTACCCACAGCATTCTCCTGGAGAAACTGACTGCTCATGGCTTGGACGGGCATACACTCTGCTGGCTCACACACTGGCTGGATGGCCTGGCCCAGAGAGTGGTGGTGGATGGAGTTAAGTCCAGTTGGTGACCAGTCACTAGTAGGCTGAGCCCCAGGGCTCACCGCTGGGGCCTGTTCTCTTTAATATTTTTGTTTTGAATATTTGAATATTTTGAATATTGTTTTGAAGATGACACCAAGTTGGGCGGAAGTGTTGATCTTCTTGAGGATAGGGAGACTCTACAGAGGGGTCTGGCCAGGCTGGATCAATGGGCTGAGGCCAATGGGATGAGGTTTAACAAGGCTGAGTGCAGGATCCTGCACTTGGGTCACAACAACCCCCTGCAATGCTCCAGGCTTGGGGAAGAGTGGCTGGAAACTGCCTGGTGGAAAAGGACCTGGGGAACCAGCTGAAGATGAGCCAGCATGTGCCCAGGTGGACAAGAAAGCCAAGATCATCCTGGCTAGTATCGGCAATAGTGTGGCCAGCAGGACTAGGGCAGTGATTCTACCTCTGTAACCAGCACTGGTGGGGCTGCACCTTGAATACTGGGGTCAGTTTTGGGCCCCTCACTCCAAGAAGGACCTTGAGGGGCTGGAGCATGTCTAGAGAAGAGCAATGAGGCTGGCAAAGGGTCTAGAGCACAAGTCTGGTAAGGAGTGGCTGAGGGACCTAGCGTTGTTGAGCCTGGAGAAAAGGAGGTTCAGGGGAGACCTTCTGGGTCTCCACAACTCCCTGAAAGGAGGTTGGAGCCAGGTGGGTGCTGGTCTCTTTTGTAACAAGTGAAAAGACAAAAGGAAATGGCTTCAGGTTGCTCCAGGAAAGGTCTAGGTTGGATAGCAGGAAAAATTTCTTCACAGAAAGGGTTGTGAAGCCCTGGAACGGGCTGCCCAGGGCAGTGGTGGAGCACTTAGCAACATGGTTTAGTGGGACTTGGCAGCGTTAGGTTTATGGTTGAACTTGATGATCTTTAGGGTCTTTTGCAACCTAAATGACTCTATGATTCTGTGAAGTCCATAGGGTCTGGTAAAGGTGTCATTTGAAGTGGGTCAGAAAACTGGTGGAGCCAAATCAGGGCAAAATCTCATTTCTAGGGTAGACGAGGCGTTTGGCTGAAGCCAGCACAGTACGGTGCATTTCAGCTATGTCAACAGGTCTCTACAAGCAAAAGAAAAAATTTCTTCAGAACAGGTTTCTAGCTGCATGGTCTGGACTAAAATCTGGCTAAAAGGGACGGTGAGCATTTCCTGGCATGTCCCTGTTAGCCCTTCGCTGTTACACAATCCTTTAAATGCACACTCACATAATCCTAACTTGGTCTGGTTTATCAATCCTCAATTTGGTCATTGTTGAATTCTGACAGCAAATTGCCACTATATTTAAGAAGTGAATTTTAGGGATGTTGGAAAACTAGTTGTATTTAAACAACAGAATATAAACTGTATAGAAACGTAGAATCATTTAGGTTGGAAAAGACTTCTAGGATCATCAAGTCCAGCTTTCCACATAATGTCACTAGGGGTCAATCTAAACTTGTACAGACCACATGGCTCTGGACTGGAGGCTGGAGACCTGTCTGACTTGGTAGATCCTCTCTGTGGGTCAGGAATGGGAACTGTTCTCCATCAAACTCTTCTCCTGACCTCAGCAGTGCGGGTGGAGGGGCAGGATTTCCATACAACCTAACAGGGCTTTGTGTCCTGTCCCATTGGAATGGGATTTTGTAGAAGCTATGGGGAAAAGCAGCTGAGCTGCCCAGGTCCTACAATCAGAGCAGGGCAGCACTGATGGCAATGACATATGGAGGTCTCCAGTCCCACCTGCTACTTGGAGCAGAACAACTCCAACACTAAATCAGGTTGGCTATAGCTTTACTGACCTGAACCTTCAAGAACAGAGACCTTCTGCCTCTCCCATGTCTTGACCCAGGTCTGTACCATCCTCCTGGGGAGGAAAGTTTTCCTAATGGCCATCCTTAACCTACTGAGCCTGAATGTGTGGTTCCTGCCCCAGTTACTTCACCTAATGCTATTGAGAAGACTTTGGCTCCAATGCCTTTATAATTTTAGATCATCAAGTCCAATTGTAGAGCAAACCATAAAGTAATGTAGGCTGCAACCATATCACCTCTTCACCAGCTGAACCCAGTCCAGCTCCCTCAACTTCTTCTTGTTGGTTTAGTTATTTTTTACTGGTCCCTCTCTGGTTTCCCCACATCCCTCTCGACACAGAAGTCCAATACCAGAGCCAGATGCAGTGCTCCACATCTGCATAAATATTCAGATGAGAATATTTGCACTAGTAATTAGGACATGTTGGTTTTTCACAAATGTTTATTTGGGAGGAAGTGTCTTTCTCCCAAATATTCATGAATAAAAGAGGTCACGAATGCAAACAAAACAATTTATGGGGATTAGTCTGCAAGAAGATTTCCCCGTGTCTGTAATATTTCCACTCACCTCTGGTTGCTATGTAGCCAGTCATCTGCAAAACCTGATGAGCTCTGACAAGGCCTTTCCAAGTATGCGGGATCATCTGGAGCACGATGGAGGCATTACTGTAGGTTCCCTAAAGCACTGAGCTTCAGCCAGTAATTAACAATAATAAGAAATAAGAATATTAATTATAATAAAATAATCCTTGCTCAGTGTGAGACCCTGAGTCTGGGCTGACACCTGCTCTTTATCCCCAAGACGCCGTTCCCAGTTAATGCTGCCTGAGCCCATTAAATGGAATCTGGAGGACAGGGCACTTGTGTTTCTTAGAAACCCAGGAGACTTACTGCAAAGATATTGCTTAAGTCTTCTCTTCTTCTTCAAGGCATGCCTTGATTCCAGAGGTGCTTGATGTGCTTCTCCCACTCCGTGTAGGAACATGACACCCTCCACAGCACGGTGTTGTGCTCAGGGTGGTGGGGCTGATTCCAGGGTGGTCACGGCGCTGCATGCTTTCACCCATGCCTTTGAGGGTTCTGCTGTGCTGATTCCACCCTCTGTCAGATTAAAGCCGTCATATTCACATGTATTTTTATCTTCCTTCAAGGTGATAAGAAGAAGCCTGGAAGGATCTTTGTTCAGGATTTAACAGTCTCATGAGCATTCTACAACTGCAGGCTTTTGAATCATGTAGGTTGGATTTTCAAAGCAGATCAAAGAAAGACATTGGCAATGTATCTGTGGGAGCTGGGTTCCACAGTCCTCTGGGGTCTTTCAAAAACCCAAAGTGAAGCCAGAATCACCAAATATTGGTGCTGAAGGTTTGACCCCTTAAGGTTATATGAGACCATCATTGACTTCCTGGGCTTTTTCCCCAAAAGCCACACTCCACCTCCCATAACTGCCTACGAGGCTAGTGCAGGAGCTTCTGAGCATGCAGAAGAGGAACTCCGGCCTTCAGCCGAAGCTGCTGAATATTGGCACAAGCACAGCAGGTTACTCCATCTGAGGACCTTAAGCATGTGAAGAAGATTCAGCATTGATCCTGCAACTGGAAGATATGAGGAAGGAATGGGAGAGCTTGACCTGAGGATAAACTGAGGACTAATTTGCTCCTTAGGCATTCCAGCACTGTCCTCCACCAAGCAAAGCAGTTTGGCTGAAGCAGAGACTGGAGGTGGGGTCTGTGGGGCTAGTTCCCAGGCAGCAGTAGGGCAAAAGCACAAATGGGAAAGACCGTCGCAACTCTGGCTTTCCAAAGGAGGGAATATCAGCCATTCCCAAAGCATCACAGCCTTGGTGCACTGAAGAATCTCCCAGTGTGGTTGTGGTCTCGCTGTTCCCTTCCAGTCCCGCCCCGCCCATGGCATTCATGGGTCAGTGGGTGCTACAGCTCCTCTCCTGCTGTGCCACCTCAACGTGCTGCTGCTCTCCTGAGTCACCTGGAGCAGCTCATCATGGCAGAAATCACAACTCCAGTGGCAACCTCAAATGAAAGCAAACCTCAGCCAGCACAACATACCTGATGGCCAAGGGAGACGGAGGCAGCCTGGTGTGACCTATGTCTGCTGTCGGCCCTGCTGCCCCTTCCCAAGGAGCTCACCTGATGTACCAAACAGTCCTCCTAAGAGGCAAAGTCCTCATGCTGTTCCTGCAGCCCAAGGTCATGGATTAACAAGAGGTACTGAGGTTTGCTTGACTTGGTGCCTGTTTCCAAAGTAAACCTTGTCTACACAACAGGAAATGGTAGCTTTTGTGCCATTACTGGTTTCAGGAATTGCCAATATCCTCTGCTGGTGCCATCAGCAGCTTGGAGCTCATCCAAAGGCAGCTCCAGGAGAATGATCTGAGCTCAGCCAGGGTGAACTGGAGATCTGTGCCCTATTTAGCTGGTGTATATATTTGTCAGTAAGTGGGACACTCAATAACCTGAGATCTGACAGCCTTCAGATCTTGTATGGAGAGATGTCAATCATTCTGGCTTACATTAAACACCTTCCCAGGCATCTGGGCCGTATTATAATATCCCAGCAGTGCCAAATTATGAACATGAACCACACATGCTAATCTCTTGATGCTGTCTTATTTCGCTTTTGGACAGTCCCTGAGGGAAGGAAAAAATGGCTTTTGTGAACATAAGAAAATTATAAGCCATGGGAGGGGAGGGTGGAGTGAGGAAACATCACCCCGTGCCTCTCTTGAGCCAAATATGGATTTTTGCAATTTATTTGAGAGCATGTTTATGACCATTTTTAGTCTCTGCACTGGTAATAATTGTAATGGAGACATCCAGTAACTGGTAAATGGAATTACAAGAGGAAATCCTTTGATGTTCTGTGTGCTTCTCAGCTTGCACTGTGACATGGTCCCACCTCCCCAGATGAGGTGGGACTGAGCTGGACCTACTGGCTGAGAGGCACAGGGGTAGTGACTGCAGAGAAGGCCCTGGTGATCAACTTGGCCTGCTCTGGGGCAGCATGTGGGAGTTCCTCAGAAGACACGTGGAAACCACTGGGTACCTCTGACCAACTCAGAGGTGAATTTTCACCTTAGAGCAGCTTCTGGTTTGTTTTTCATCTGAGTGAATTTAGTGACAGCAGAGGACATTTTCCTGACAGTCCTGGGGATGGGATTCTTTGCATGCAAAATGTGCTGGTTTAACTCAGGCACACCATGCCCCTTTTACCCATGCAGCTCTCCTCCATGCCAGGAGCTCAGATCAATACAGAATGTACTTGGAGGCACCCACAGCTCCAGCTGTTTTCAGACAAGGACACAGTTACCTAAACAAAGAATACAACAAGAAGCTTCTTGCACATCTCAAGGATCGAGAGATGGAAAAGCCTGGCAGCATGGTCTGAGAGATGCTCAGCATCCCTAGGGACTGAGGCAAACCCAGCTATATCTTTGGGAAACTTCTTCTCCAAGAAGCTACTTCTATCTCGTGGACCACCAGAAGTTGCACAGTGCAGCTCACAGGGTCTTCTCAGTGTAAGTGGGATCCAGCAGGAGAAGCTGGAAAGAAAGGCCCATCCAAAGCAAAATTTTAGAAATTCAGCCCTGCTACATCTCCCTTGCCACAATGACCTTCAGGTAACCTTGCTTCCCAGTGTGAGAATAGCAGCAGAAGTGGTTTCAGTCCACTGCAACTGGAATGGACTGGGCGGTTTGCCAAGTGAATATCTGCTGGGTTAATCACTGTGCAAATCTAATCAGGAACTGGAATGTGCCAGGCTCATTACCGAAATTAAATTCACCTCCAATTAAAGAGAGAGCTACAAGCTTCCATCATGTAGAGGTGCCCCCAGGCTGCCCCTCCCAAAACCAGCATTGAATCCAGTCCTGCTGAACTGCAGGTTTGCTGAGCACTGGAGGGATTTCCAGGTGCAAGGAAGTGAGTTGCTGCTTGTTTCCCCCTGCGGCTGCATAAGCCTGCTGCTGATGCCCTTAATAAGTCACCTTGCAAGTCAGAAGTAACTTCAATGGTAGGATATCCAAGGAGCACTTGCCAGGAGAAATCTGGGGACACAGTAGCTGGAACGTCTCCCACGGCAGGATCATTCCCGGGATCTGCGGGCACCTTTACAATTCTCTCTTTCTCATACTGAATCTTTCCCTGAGAGCTACATGTCCTATGTCTACACTTCAGAGTCCAAATAAAAACTGAACTTTGGGATGAGAACAGCAAGGCTGCAAAGTCAAGCAGGTAAAAATGCAGAGATGCTGACTTAGAAGTTGTTCAAGCTTCCTTTGCCCCTTTGGCTTCTATGATTAGACTTGCACAGCCTAATCGCATCATCACCCCTCTCAACATCATCTCTTCCTCCATCTGTGCTTCACCTAGGCATTACCTCATATCAGGGAAGAACTTTGCATATTTTAGGTTAAATATGTGTCCGTAACTGAAATCCGGCTCTGGGGACTTGGCAAGACTGCAGATGTAATTCCTGGCCTTCTTCTCTCTTCTAATATCCAAAGAAGAAACAATCCACAAAGATTTGATCACAGAATGCTAGGGATTGGAAGGGACCTTGAAAGATCATCTAGTCCAATCCCCCTGCTGGAGCAGGATCTCCTAGATCAGGTCACACAGGAATGTGTCCAAGTGGGTTTTGAATGTCTCCAGAGAAGGAGACTCCACAATCTTTCTGGGCAGCTTGTTCCAGTGCTCTGTCACCCTCACCGTGAAGAAGGTTTTTCACATCTTTATGTAGAACCTCCTATGTTCCAGCTTGCACATGTTGCCCCTTGTCCTATCATTGGGTGTCACAGAGAAGAGCCTGGCTCCATCCTTCTGACACTCACTCTGTACATATTTATAAACATTAATGAGGTCACCCCTCAGTTTCCTCTTCTCACCTGGAGATGGTCAACATGGATGGAAACCTTGAAGGCTTCCCATACATGTGTCCTTTTTTCCTCTCATACCTTCCACTACCTACTCTAAAATAATAATATTCCAAAAAATACAGCTAGGGTTTGAGCTCCTCCAGCCTCATAGCCTGGAAGCAGCACTAGATAACACTGAGAAAAGAGCTGGGATAACTGAGTAACTCCAGTTTGTGGCCCTAGGATAAACGATCTGACCTGGGGATTGCAGGAGGACCCCCAGCTGTGTGTGCCCAGGTCTGTACCTCGCATGGTGGTGATACCTCCTTGATGCAAGCCACAGACCCTGCTGTCAGTTCAGTGACTGTTCAGCAGTTGAGGAGTAAAAGGCCCAAGACCTGGGACATCAAAGGCGTGGTGAAAGTCATGCGATGTGCCTTGTGCTATGACCCACGCTGGATGGTGGCAACTGGAGTTCAAGCAGAACTTGCTCCAATTTATACACCAAAAGAAGCTTTTTAGAACCCATTTATAAGAAAAGCAAATGAAATTTGCACATGAGAACCTTGGTTGAACAAGGCAAGAGGAGGATCCTTTTTGCAGCACAGCTGGGATGTTGGAGGATTCACTTGCACTGTGAATTCATCCTCTCACCCCAGGCTCTCAGAAGCATCTTGCACCTCCAGGGCTCTCAGGAAGGTTCTCTGCCCTCCTCCATCCTCTGTTCCTCCCTCTTTGACAAAAAGTAATTAAAAATGATTTAGGCTTTTGGTGGCCCCTCTGCCAGGTGAGTGCCCAGTGGGAGAGCTGGGGACACGACTGCCCAGCACGCCCTTGCTCTCCACAGGTACTACATCCTCCAGAGACAGCCATTGTAACTCCAAATCCCTGCTCTAAGCCAATCAGGAAAGTCGTTTAAGTTGACATCTCCCACATTTTGACTGAGCTGAGGTGATTGAGCAGAGAATCACCTCTCTGTCCATTTTATAAAAAGTACTTATAAATTTGTCTCCAAAGAGAAAAAAAGGTATTTTAGCAATTATCATAATGAAATATTTTTATTTTATCTGATTTGTATAGATATTTATGGGACTGTCAGGTCTATCTATGGGAGTTCTTTAGAATTAAAACCTTTTTTTTGCTACCAGAGGTTGATGAACTGCCAAATTCAACGTGGCTCTGCCCCAAGCCATAGCCTGGCTTAACTGAAGGGGGAGTTTATAGCCCTGCCAAGGTCAGGGTCAGTAAATCAGTTACTGTCCTGTGTTCTTATGGAGCTGGGTGAGGAACTGATTCATTTTTTCTTTCACTGGGATTAGAAAGTCATTGAGAAACAAGAATTCATTTGTTTCCAATATATAGGAAATTATATATGTATTAAAGAATATATTTCATTTACCAGCAAAAGGATTTCATATGGTATAATTTCAAACTGGAGCATTGAAGCATTTCTTTTAGAAATACTGACACGAAGTACTGTCCATTCCTTCCTCCATCCCTCCCTCCCTTCCTTCACTCCTTCCTTCCTCCCTTCCTTGTCTCTACTGAATTTGAACATCACTCTACAGAGTTTTATGTCCTTTGTTGCAGGAGTGATGTTCCCATCAGTGTGGGGTTCTCTCACTGGGGTACTCATGCTGCCTTTTCCAGCCCATGCTTGCTGATGGATTTAGCTGGAGATGTCTTTGCAGAGGGTGTTAAGAGGCAAATACCTGCAGGATCAATTCACAGCTCCCAAGTTAATTGCCTGAAATGCATTTCTGGAAACCCCCTGGATCTCACAGAATCACAGAATGATAGGGGTTGGAAGGGACCTCTGGACATCATCAAGTCCAACCCTCCTGACAGAGCAGAGTCCCCTAAAGCAGGTTGCTCAGGGTAGCATCCTGGTGGGTTTTCATTGTCTCCAGAGTTGAAGACTCCACCATCTCTCTGGGCAGCCTGGGCCATGCTTTGCCACCCTCAAAGTGAAGAAGTTCCACCTCATGTTTAGATGGAACTTCCTGTGTTCAAGTTTGTGCCCGTTACCTCTTGTCCTATGACTGGGCACCACTGAAAATGTCTGGTCCCATCCTCCTGACACCCACCCTTTAGGTATTTATAAGCATTGATAAGATCCCCCCTTAGTTTTCTCTTCTCTAGGCTAAAAAGCCCCAAGTCCCTCAGCCTTTCTTCATAAAAGAGATGATCTTGTCCCCTAACCATCTTCACAGCCCTTTGCTGTACCCTCTCCAGCAGTTCCCTGTCCTTCTTGAACCAGGGAACCCAGAATAAGACACAGTACTCAGAACAGGCCACAGTACCTGTTTTCCCCTACCCACGTTACTTAGCACTGAACTATCTTCCCTTGTATGTTCTGAGGCAGCTTTTCCAGTGTAGAGACACTAATTCCCTCTGGCCTCCGGAAACATGGAGATCCCTATCCTGAATGCTTGTGGCATCTGGTTACCTGCTTGTTACTCTCCAGATTTCAATCCTAAACCCAAGCACAAGAACGGTTCGTGTCAGGCCACGTGGGGACTGGTGGTCATTTGCTTCCTTAGCTGCTGTCTCTGCTGTGGGGCTCTGAAGGAGGGCTCGTTCATGGGACAGCTGGCTGCTGAGGGTCAGAGGCTGCTCCTGCTCCCTGGCTGCCATAGATACGCGTATACTCTGTTCCTGCTGCCACTTGCACGGACAACTTGGCATGAAAACTCTGCAAATGTTGGAACTGTTCAGGAGCTGCAAGTACAAAGAGCAGCGAGGGCTCAGGTGAACTCCTGCCACGTGTTAGCAAATAACCATTCAAAGAGCAAAGCTGCACTCCGTGCCAGCCCTGCTAGAGAGCTGCGAGGGGAATCGAGCGTGAGGGTATGAGGGAGAGCCCAAAGAGCCTTCCAGTGGGCTGCAAGGGGTGCAAAGACCTTGTTATGGAGCAGAGAGCTCAGCGCTGCCCCAAGGGTTAATTAGCAGCATCCTTTGCCTTTGGAGGTGTTCATCTAAGTGCTTCCTCATGAAGGGACAGCCTCTTTGTTGCCTAGATACAGCCTTGCTGGGGCTTTGAGGAAGGTACCTGGAGCTTCATTAGAGGATGATGTTTGTGGGATTTTCAGATTTAGCTGCACTATGTAAATTATTACTCGGGGCAGCCCTGAGGCAAAGCGGCTGCTGGCTACTATCAGCCACACATCACATCCAAGGCTGACAAGACAAATAAGGGTAATTGTCTCCCTCCCCTTAATCAGGGGAATGTGATTAGCTCCTGGAGGCCTTGGCCAGGTGCTCACCAGCATTACCCAGCTCAGCAAAGTAAGCATCCCTGTGGACACAGGCTGTGGAGCGAGGACCAGCCAGGTCCAATGCCCTTCAGCTGTTGGAAGTGAGTAGCAAGCAAGCAGCCGTCTTTCATGGCTTGGAGGAGGTTGCAGGGAGTGTAACCATTAGAAAATAAAGAAGACCTGAGGAAATGGTGGTTTGTTGCTGTTTTTCTCCATGTTACATGGGCCGTACCAATGCTGGGAGGCTGCATGGCCAGTTCACAGAGCGGGGATATTCAGTGCTGAACCAGGGGCAGTGGAAGTTGAGCTGTTGAATTGTTGAGCCAGATGGTAGTGAGATGCTTTCTGGGATCATCTCTTCTGCTCTGATACCTGACAAATATCTGAGGGAATTATTTCAGCCAGCCTTGACTGGTGATGGTATAAGATGATCCCAGTTCACACTCCCTGCAGCTCCTGGGAGGACCAGCACAGCTGAGGGACATCCCAGCATCTCTATGTGAAGACATGGAGAAAGGAAGGACAAACTTTGATGGCTGCAGACTCATGGCTTTATAAAACCAGGTGTAACTGCTTTTTAAGCACTGAGTAAAAGTCTGGCCCTGCACATGGACCAGTAACCCCTGATCAGTGGAGCTAAAAAAGCCACACATAAAGGACTTATTCCTGTGTGTCCACCTCCCTTGCTAGTACCTGAATTCGTGTTTGACCCTGAAAAATTCCTTCAGCTGCTGGATCCAGGGATGCTGAAGTCTTACAGCAGCATCAGCATGGCTGCAGCTCCTTGGCACTGAAGGCTCTGCTCTGGCATGCCTGGCTGGTGTCAGTGTCCACATCTGCCCCCATGGGGTCCACATCTGTAAACACCCTCCTCGTCCCAACTATGGGTGCACCAAGGGAGCAGCAGCTGCTTTGGCCACAGCAATGCCTGTATAAGAGGCTGGAGCTCACCCAGGGCAGGGGAAGGGAAAAGGGAGCATCTCATGCATTTCTTCTGAGGATTATCTGAGAAGGAGGATGCTTGGAATTTCAGGGGTCCCCTTGCTTGTTGAGTACCCTAGCCCTGAGGCTGTGAAGTTATCCTGCAGCTCGCCTTTTCCAATCTGAGGTGTGTCAGATGTTGCTGATGCAAAGCAAGGGATCCCTGCAAGGGACTAAGAAGGACTTCTAATCAGCTGGTGCAACTGAGCACAGGAACAGCTTTGGGGAAATACAGATTTTCTGAAGTAGGACATATATGTCCTTGGTGGCTCTGTCCCTCCATCATGTTTTCCACACCCATGGTGAGTGAGATGCCCTGGGAGATTTTCCCTAAGATGTGGAGCAGCAGAACATCATCCCTCTCCTCTTCCTCCTCCTCCTCCTCTTAAAGGGATAAAGCTCCAATGAAACAGGGCCTGGATTACCCAGCAGTCTCCAGTCCCTGCTTCTGCTCACCAGATCACCTAAAGTCAGACAACATGACATTAAGCAGAGCCATCAGCCAAGTAAATAGCAAACCTTCTCTCTGCTCGTGCCTTGGCTCAGGCAGAAAACAGTCTGCTGCAGACTGAGTCCTGGTGTAGGCTTGAGAAGGGGGATGGGCAGGAAACAACGGCAGATCGAGCAACAGACTTTTAATTAGAAGGCAGCGCAGATAATTGTGGCAGTGATCTATGTGTTCATTAGAAAGGATGTTGTGCAGCAGCTGTGCCAGTGGCTTGGAAGCTCCTCCTGGCCTGGGAGTGAGAAATGCTCCGTGGTGGCTTTGATGAACATCCTCAGGCATGCTGGGGTGAGGAATGGGTGTGGGACCACCTGAAAGTCAGCTCTGATGGCCTAAAATCACATCCTGGGGCAGATGCTGGTGGAAGGGTTTGCTCTGCTGAGTGCTCCTGCTGTGAATGTGACTTCAGAGCTCTGGCCCCTGCCTGCTTGCAGGGGCAGACGAGCAAACCTGCACACCTGCCTCCATCACAGTGACAAGGGGTGTCAAGGTGAGACTTGGGTCTACATGGTGGAACCTCACTTGAGTGCCTTCCAATGATGCAAAAGATTTCTGAGTGTAAAGAAAAAGCACAAATCCTGCTGGGTACTAGCAAGACACAGAGACATCTCTCCATGCTGATGCCTTCCCTGCCATCCCATCCATGTCCAACCACAAGCTTTTGTGCTGTCTAATGGTGATGATGACAACTTAGGTCAAGTTGGGATGGCTTTCAGTGTGAAAGTCTGGGATATTCACCCAGGATTATGGGATTATGGGGTTTCTGAGCACAATAAATATATCAATCATTGGAAAATAGTCTGATTAGAAATAGAGTCTCTTAGTGCCAGATTTAACATTTTCAAATTTATTTCCTTTCTCTTGTTGCAATGTATCTCATTAATTAAGTAGCACGAGTTCCCCAAACCCCTGCATACTTGTGCTCATTTACATCTCAGTCACTGGCTTCATTAGAACATTTTGATGCAATTAGAAGTCTTAATCTCATTTCTTTGCCTTTCCCCTGGAAAGAACCTGACACAGAGTGATCTGTAACAACACAGCTAGGCAGCTCGTGGTGGTTTCAGCAGACACTGACACTGCAAATCATGCTTCAGAGATGTGGCAGAAGCCTTCATAGAAGCTCAT
This sequence comes from Eurystomus glaucurus suahelicus, assembly GCA_032159205.1. Classification (NCBI taxonomy): domain Eukaryota; kingdom Metazoa; phylum Chordata; class Aves; order Coraciiformes; family Coraciidae; genus Eurystomus; species Eurystomus glaucurus. Next base: position 15,915 of record JAVFHW010066146.1, read on the forward strand.
TTGCAGCTTCCACCCCCTGCTTTCCTCCACATACTTCCCTGTCTGTGTTTTTACTGTTTCCTCTGAATTTTGTGGCACAAGTTTGCGATTTGTTCTTAGGAATTAAAGTGAACAACAGCAGCCGTGTCTCCTCCATGCTGTGAGCAGAGGTCTTCTTTTTTTTTTTTTGGAGTGGTAATGTGCTTCGTAAGGTGACTTGTCCTGATACCTTCCTTGTTGTTTAGACACACCATTTTGTAGTAGGGTCTTGAACTCCTGAAGCAGAGGTGTCAGACTCACGAGCTGGACAGGCCAGCTTACACCAGGAGCGATGACAAAGCTACTGCTCCCTGAGCGTCCTCTCACCTGCTGTGTATAAATCAGTTTATTTCATTCTGCCTTAAAATGTAACTGTACGACACACATAATGTATGATGCAATGACTCACCACCAGTCCGGCCACCCATGTGCTCAGAGTTCAGGAGAGCAGCAACCTCGTCCATCGCCCCATGAGAGCCAGGCCACCTCAGATCTGGAGCCTGGAAAATCCTCTGCTTAATCAGGGGACCTGAGAGCAACACACTTAACTGAATTCTTATCAGTCCTTCTCACAATCCCACCATGCTGTCAATGATACCAGCCTGGGTGACTGTCCAGAATGAGTAGAGATAAAACACGAAAACAAGTTAAAAAGAACAGCCCAGGAAAACAGTAGGTCAGAGAGCTGGCTTCATGAGAAAGAAAGATGACCTGGTATCCAAAAATTATCCATCCTCACTATCTAGAGAACCCAGGGCTGGTAGCTCCAGCTGTCTCGGATCCAAGTTGCACTGCCATGTTTCAACACCATTTCGCAGCACGGCTACGACTTCCCCAGCCCAGCTCTTCAGGGCTCGACTCACAGAGGGCACTGAGGGCAGGGCAGCTCTGGTTGCCCCAGGAGGTGCCAGTGGTGCTGGGCAGAGCTGCCTGCAGCCCCTGTGCTGAGCTGTGCTGATGCGTTCGCTGCATACAGCCTACGTTCAAGCAGCAAAACCAGAGATTTGGGGAGGTGAGGCTGGTTATTTTGGCACACATGTCCTGTCCTCTAGGCAGAAAAAAATACTTCCGATAAGTGTCCTTTAATTTTTAGACCCTGGCGCAGCAACACATAATGCCTTTCAGCACCTAACT
>JAVFHW010066147.1:0-27941 GCA_032159205.1 Eurystomus glaucurus suahelicus
GCCACACTTCAGGATTTGGCCTTAACATCTCAAGGATATCAATGTTCATTAGCAAAATATGTGCCTTCCCATGGTTTAGGTTTAGGAAACAGATCTCTCTGTCTGATGCTCATATGGTATACATGAAATAAACAAGTAAATATGTGTTGTAAGTGACTTAAATATTAGGTGTCCAAACATAAAGACTTTGAAATATGTATTTTTTCAAAGCAAATATTCAGTTCTGTAAAGATGTTCCAAGTATATAATTCATTTATTCGGAAAAACAAATGTCATGTGCAGACAAACATTCATTTCTCTGAGGCAGTAATTTTTTATTCAAATGTAATCAATTAACTTGTACAGTGCCTATTATATCTCTCACTATATTTTGTGATATATTTCCTTAGCTTGCAAGTACTATTGCGACACCTCTGTTTAATAAACAATTCTATTAAAATGCTCCCCACCTTTCGCAGAATTTGGAAGTTGTATAGTGAATGAGGCAAGTAACGGTAATACAAATAGATATTATCTTTACTTAATTAGCTAAAAGTCAAGCTAGTTACTGAGTCTCCTCCTGATGATGTACTAGCTAGTTATTTGAACCAATTTTTTACCTGAGATCCATTGAAGTTCCTCATTTTCTAAGCACTCAGCGTGAAACATCATTGATGTGATTTGCAGACTGCAGAGTTTACTGCTGTCTCTGATATCAGGAAGGGTTACTTTTGCATTTACCAAGCGGCGTAAAAATCTTTAATATTCTGAGGAAACAGGCTGTAGTTATTCCAAATCAGGTACCCAAAAAGAGTGGAAATACCACAGGATGCAGCCTTAATGTCTTTGTGATACTGTAGAATGCATGAAGCTGAGATGTGTTCCACATAAACATAGCAGTACCCGATGCAGAAGAAGTCCTTGAGAAAGTTTGCAGTTCTGCATTGACAGGAAAATTTAAATAGTGTGCAATAAGTAGGACTGTAACTTGAATAGAGGGAAATAAAACACTGGCAAAAGCACCAAATTACCTGAGATAATGTTTTTTTTCAGAAAGCACTGCTCATTTGTGGTAATGGGTAGGTAGGTGACCTGTGGAAAATAGTATCTTACTTCATATCGTGCCCAATGTATTCAATTAAACCTTTAATTTTCCTTCCAATCAGAACAGGAAAGAAACTCAAACGATGATTAAATGAAAAACCAATACTACTTACTCACCCAAAGATTGCATTTGTTGTTGCACTGCAAATTGTATTATTCCAATTATATTTTAAATCATTCTAATTATATTTTCTTTAGCAACCATTTGCATGGCAGAGTCCAGATCACTTCAGAAATCAATTTTCAAAAAAATATTTTTAGCCATAACTTACTAAGTTGTGGATATCCCTGTAGAACAGGAATTCTTAGGAAGGAAATAAATAAGAAACAGAAATAAAAATTGCCTTCTGTTTATGTTGTGGGTATGAAAGTTAAGAAATAATGTAATATATATCAGCATAAAACTTCTCTACCTTTCTGTTACCTAAAATAAAGCTGAAGAGTCTGGCAAAAAAATGGCTTACCTGCAACACCCTGTACACTTATCTCCTCTTTGTTCTTTATGGTTTAAGCAAAACTGTTTTACTATACCCTACCTGATCAAATGCACAACATGAACGTGGACTATTTCTTTTGCCATCTGCCTTGATGTGTATTCTCACAGCCATGAAGGATGGGAACTGTTGTTTAAGTTGACCTCTATTAGGCTTTTGTATTATTTGCTTAAAGCATCTATAATTAAAACTCTTTGTAAATTTTCATGTAGATGTAAGATCTTGACCTTGGGTTCTGCTATCATTCTGGGTGTTTGATCCCATCTAAACCTACTATGTTATGAATCCACCAAACTTACTCATTACATCCTGCTTCTTAATTAGCAGATATCCATTTCAGAGCTAAAATTTGGGACTAATGGATTTTATTAAAAATTTTCAACTGAAAGCACATCTCTGCTGTGAAACTTCCACAAAGTGCTACAGGGCATTTTTTTCAATTATCACAGACAATAGTATAAGCCATTATTTTGTAATAGCAAATGCAAATACCCAGAGTATTTCTGAGGCACCATTCCTTTGCTATTGGAAGTATGATGCCAGACTAAAGATAGAACAGAAACAGTTTAGCACAAAATTAATTCCAAAGATATTGCTGGTAAAAATAAATTCACCATTTTCTCTCATATCTTATTTTACCGTTGTGCTCCAGGTTCTGGAACTGTTAGCGGTTTCCTACAGTACTGTTACTTATTAAGTATACCTTTCTTCTCTCTTTAGACAATGTAGGCCTAAAGACTGCCTATCAGTCAGACTAGACTGAGTAAGATATTTCAGACTACCAGAAATTAAGAAAACCTCACCCTGTAATTCTTCTGCTACAGAGAAAGGATTTTTTACTCTTCTTTGATAGCTTTTTTTTAACGGAAAATTGCTTTCCACATGATTTTTCTTACAGAATTTTACTTATATTATTTTCGTAAATCTCTTTAATATGCTGAAGATTATTGCATTTTTTGACAGCCAAAAAATAAACACTGATACTATTTTATCTGCAGATTCTAAGAATACATTTTGGAAGGTATCCTCTGGGATAATTCAAAATAATCCTTTATTTTATGTTACTCTGTTGTCTAGTCTCTGTAATATGGCTATTTTTCTTTTGCAGCTGATACAAAGTAAATGGAGAGGATTATAATTTTACTTTGCTACTGTATAAATGTGTCATTTCATATAACTAGCTGTTTTTCTTTGTTGTAACTTCTTTCTCTCTGTTTTAGCCTGCGGCTTCCTTTTTTATTTGATCAGTATAGTCTATATCATATTCCAGGCATTGCTTCTTCCCAGGAGAAAAACAGGATTTCAAATTGCTATTCATGATTCCTGGGGCAAACTGAAAGGGTGCTGACTGAATTAATGTTTCCTTTGCTATTTTCAGGACTTACTTGTTTTATTTCCATTAGTTCATGGTTCCATTGCTTTTTCTAGCTGTAATAATATTCTTTATCCAATGATTGACAATTATTTTTTCTCAGTAGTTTACAGTTCGCCAGAATACAATTTCTGTTAACTAGAAAATTAATCAGTCTGATCATTATCTGATAAAATAAAATAATTTAAAATACACAAGTTCTAGAATACAGACTTTTTCATCTATGTCTTCAGACATAAAAGGAAAGTCACTCAACCTGGTATTCTGGTTAGCCTCTCCAGGAGCAATTCTTCTAGAACAGGAACTGTTGTTATGAATTTCTTAATATACTCAAATCCATAAAATTATTTATTTTTCTGGTTAAAATAGTTTCCTTCAACACAATGAAACAGCTACAACTAATAATACTTTTAAAGAGAGTTGTCTTCTAAAGCTAATTAAATTTCCACTAAAGAAACTCCTATCCATTACAGTCTAATGAAGCATCTAATGAATACTCATCCACCTTGTCAAATACTCAGTTTACAAGTAGGTCACCTCACAGAAAAGCTTCTGTAGTCCACAGTTGGGTACTAACCACTTCTTCTACATAGAAAACAATTTATTGGCACTCTTCCCTTCTGTTTTCCAACCCAAATCCACCTATATATCATACTACTTTTCTGGAATTTAAGAAAATGTTTCTTAGAGGGTTACTACAAATGCAACAAAAGGCACTGTTCATACCACCTGACCCCAAATCTTGTACTTACAGGCCAGATTGCTAGATATATTTACAATGAGGGTGGTGTGACGCTGGAAGAGTTTGCCCAGGGAATTTCCACCATCACTGGAAGTGTTCAAAGTCAGGTTGAATGGAGCTTTAAACAACATGGTCTAGCAAAAGTTGTCCCTGCTTGTGGCAGAAAGGTTGAATTAGATGATCTTTAAAGGTCCCTTCCAACTCAAACCATTGTCTGATTCTATTTTGTGTATACCACTGTCTTTCAGCTCACACAGGATGATTCCACACAGTTCTGAGCCAAAAAAAGTCTGACCATCTGTCTTTCAAGTATGACTTTGACATGTTTATTGATGTCAAGCTGACATAGATGTATTGATGTTCTGTTTGTCACTTCTGTACAGGTAGCTCTCCTGCAAACAGTTACTCATTTTTTGTGTTGGCCTGGAAATTTTTCTCAAATAAGTGCTAACCATAAATAGATATGTGGGAAAAATAAAGAGAGAGAGGGGGAAAAAAGGAACTCAAATCACCTGTGAGGTAAAAAATAAGACTTCTTCACAATTTCATATTGCAGTACAATATATTTGCAGGTTTTTTTTCATGCCAGTAAGGATATTTTTGGTGGAGAGCTCACGAGAAAAGCTATTTTCTGGTAACAATCTATTTAGTGTTTAACGTATTGATATTTTTTAAGTATCTCCAATAGCCCTTGTTCATAACTATTTCACAACACATGGTGCGAAGATATGTAAAATTATGAGTAATTTTAAAATATTTGTTACTTTGTGAATTTTAAAAATGCTATTAACTTATAATTTCAACTGTTTTCCCTTCCACCCTTAGCCTTCATCACTGATTGGAGAGGGGGGCACTTCCAGTGGCTACTCAGATATCAGCAAGGCCGAATGTGGACCTTGAAGTGTATTTTATATTCATTCTGTCAGGTGGACTCAATGCAATGATGTGTTTTTCCTTTCCTTGATTAGACGAATATATTTGCAGTAAGTGGAGATGACAGGATCGGCTCATTGGGTCTTTGTTTATCTGTGTGAAGAATATGGAACTGGCAAAGCTGGTAAATCAGGATTAAGCAGTTATTATGAAGTTCAGAATCTTTGTTTTGCCATTTCATCTAACCTTTCACAGAAAAGTTGAAGCTTGAAAGCATGTGCTATTATAACATTGTAGGCGAGTGTCAAATTTCCGACTAATTTTCTTTCTTCATAGTCACACAAATTAATTGTGTCTGCCATAGTCACTTTTTGCTGTTTGTTTTTTTTTTTTTATTTGACTCTGTAGCAAGGCTCTAGCTGGGGGTTTGGTCTGTCCCTGTTGTAAAGGGCATGTTTGTGTTTGTCTTCTTCGTCCTATTAAACTCCATCAGCGTCCTGGTTAATGCTTTTGGGAACACCATCTGCGTCAGTGATGCTGCACACTCCTTTCAAGCAAAGGTCAACAATATATTGCATACCTACGACATTAGCTTGTTTTAACCATCTGTAGTCTACTAGAAACCATCGATATCACCTAACCTAACACTGAATGAAATGTTGTTCAACTCTACCAACAGATGCAAGTAACTCTGGTGTTGTCAAAGGAAAAAAATAGTAAGTATGATGCATGGTTAGGCACTTCTCTTGATGTCTGTAACAGCTTCCAAATCAGAGCCCTGATCAGGAAGACACTGCATCCTTCTTGCTCTGTGTTAAATAACATCCCATATTTAAAAGTTCATTTGTAACTGCAGTGTTTCTCTGCACTAATCTTTACTGATAGCTGTGTGGAAGTCTATTGGATTATTATTAGTGGACATACTAAAAAACTTGGTAACTGACTTGGAAAATGGGTGGCAGCTACTTCATGCCATTTCCTGTGTCCTGATTTAGAATGGGAGTGGAGCTCAGTAAGCCCATTCTTTCTGGCACATAGCTTCATCATTTGAGTTTGTTTTTCACTGTCTTTATTAGCTCATACTTCATTAGTAAGAAAAATATTTAAAAGTAGCAGAAGACTGAAGACATCTCTGCCTGGCAAAGAAACAAAAAGCGATACAAGGAAAGTCTGATAATCTTTGCAGCATGGCTTGGTCATTGCAATCTAACAACCTCCCACTCCTGTCCTGTTTAGAAGACCCAGTAACCTTCTCCATTGTCTGTCTCTTAACATTCCCTCCTAGACCCCAAGCAGTCATTCTGTCTCAAGACTTTTTGGAAAAAATGCAGAATCTACATCTTCTCATCATATCAGAATTTACTTTAAGATAATCGCAAAGCAGATATGAGCAGGCAGCTCTGTACTCCATTGCTCTGAACTTCAGTATGTATGTCTTATAAAAGTGCCTGTGAAAGGTGAATATGGCTGTGTCTACCAGTGTGGCCAGTGGATTCAGAAACTACTTTAGGGATATTATTTATAATAGAGCACATGCAGGAATAAAAATCAACCTGTGTAACTCATTGTCATATTTACCTTTTGAATTCTTGAAAATAACCTCCAGGACTTTGGAAGCAATGAATTACCTAACTGTTCTGTCTAAAGAAGAGCATCATTGTCTCTGCTTTTTCTCCTTGGCTCCACAATATGACAACATCTAAGTGACAGCAGCAAGAAGTCCCTGGCTTCCGTATTCAAATTCTATCGGATATCAATTGACAACGTCACTGATGTTACAGTGTGTAAAACTTTACCTTGGGATAGACTGCAAAGTTAATAAATGTCACTGCTGCCAAAATGCTGCTACATAGTGCTGTTGTGGCAATAAGGGGCCTATGGTTTCATACTATACGTCAGTGAAGAGAAATACCTTATAGTAACAAAAAAAAGGCATTTGCTTTATGAACACAGTTCAAATCAGATTTAAAAGCACAACATTGATTTTTCTATATTGTATGTTGTTAAAGATTGCTGTATTGCGTGATAATATTCATCGGCTGTATCACACTTTTCCACAAAAAGTCTTCAAGGGGGAAAACACAGTGACAAAGGATAAGGAAAAGGCTGAGTTACTTAACACCTTCTTTGCTTCAATCTTTAATAGTAAGACCAATTGTTACTTGAGTACCAAGCCCTCTGTGCTGGAAGACAGGGACAGGGAGTGGAGTGCAGCCCCCATAACCCAAGGCTAAAAGATTACCAACCTACTTAAACATACAGAAGTCTATGAGACTGGGTAGATCCACCCAAGAGTACTAAGGCAGCTTGCAGAAGTGCTCACAAAGCCACCTTCAATCATTTCAGAAGTCCTGGCTAACTGGGGAGGTTCCAGTTGACAGCAAATTAACAAATGTGACATCCATATATAAGAAGGGCTGGAAGGAAGATCTGGGGAACTACAGACCTGTTAGTGTGACCTCGGTGCCAGGAAAGATTATGGAGCAGATCATCTTGTGTGCTATCATGTGGCATATACAGGATCACCAAGTGATCAGGCCCAGTCAGAATGGGTTTATGAAAGGCAGGTCCTGCTTGATTAACCTGATCTCTTTCTATGTCACAGTGACCCACTTAGTGGATAAAGGAAAGGCTGTACATGTTGTTTATCTGGGCTTTAGTAGAGCCTTTGACACCATTTACCACAGCACTCTCCTGGAGAAACTCATGGCTTGGATGGGGGTACTCTTCACTGGTTAAAAAAATGGCTGGATGGCCAGGCCCAAAGTGTCATGGGGAATGGAGTTAAATCCAGTTGGCAGCCAGTCACAAGTTGTATTCCCCAGGGCTCAGTACTGGAACTAGTTCTCTTTTAATAATTTCATCAATGATTTTGACCAAGGGATTGAGTGCATCCTCAGTAAGTCTGTAGATAACACCAAGTCGGGCAGGTGTGTTGATCTGCTTGAGTGTAGGAAGGATCTGGAGGGATCTGGACAGGCAGGATCAATGGGCCAAGGCCAATGGTATGAGGTTCAAGAAGGCCAAGTGCCAAGCCCCACACTTGGGTCACAATGACCTCATGCAAAGCTATATGCTTGAGGAAGAGTGGCTGGAAATATGCCTGGCAGAAAAGGACCTGTGGGAGGTGGTGGACAGCCAGCTGGACATGAGCCAGAGGTGTGTCTAGGTGGCCAAGAAGGCCAACAGCATCCTGGCTTGCATCAGAAATAACGTGCCTAGCAGGACTAGGGAAGCAATTGTCCCCCTGTACTCAGCACTGGTGAGGCCACACCTCAAATACTGTGTTTAGTTTTGGGCCCCTTACTACAAAAAGATGCTGAAGCGTGTCCAAAGAATAGCAAGGTAGGTGGTGAAACATCTACAGCACCAGTCTTATGAGGAGCAGCTGAGGGAACTCGGGTTGTTCAGCCTGGAGAAAAGGATGCTGAAGGGAGACCCTATCACTCTGTACAACTACCAGAAAGGAAGTTGTAGCAGGTGGGTGTCAGTCTGTTCTCCCAAGTAATAAGTAATAGAACAAGAGTAAATGACCTCAAGTTACACCAGGGGAAGTTTAGGTTGGACATTAGAAAAAAATTATTCACTGAAAGGGTTATCAAGCATTGGAACAGGTTGCCCAGGGAAGTAGTTGGGTCACTATCCCTGGGGTATTTAAAAGACATGTAGATGTGGTGCTTAGTGACAAGGTTTAGTAGTTGACTTGGCAGTGCTAGGTTAATAGTTGGTCTCAATGATCTTAAAGGTCTTTTCCAACCTAAATAATTCTATGATTCAATGAACTATGGAGTACTTCCCTTTTCAGTGAACTCTTCATTTCCAGGCACCACTTATAGCAGGGTTACTCCAGGAGCAGGATCCAGAACAAACAGTCATTGTATGAATCTTAGAGGACACAGGTGTGATGGTTCCCATCATTTTCCCAAGCTCTCAAACAGCATGACTGATGTAGCATTGTACCTTTCTGCACAGAGGATAGAACTAGCACATAGCTTTCTAATAATGGATCTCAGTGAGAAAGAAGAGCAATCAAAGCCAAACAGGTCAAATGAGCAGTCCTAGTAAAATTGTCTAGTAAAATAAAATAGAAATGAGAAGCTCTGGGCTGCAGATGATAGCCCAGAGGACAGACAAGTCAAGTGGTCTTTTAAACAATGTTTTATCACTTTTATCACTGCATGGCCTTGCACACATTACTCAAACATTCATTTCTTCCATCTGTAGCACAGGGAATCTAATGCTTTTTTACCTGCCTAATACATATCTTGTGAGAATTAGGGAATCGATGTTCAGTAACACATTTCACTAATGTAACCAAATGAAGCTAATTAAATGTTTACGCATTGTTGTTAAGTGGCTGATCCAAAGGAAGACAGAAGTCATATTTGAAGGCAAGTTGGAACCACTAAATTTGAGGAATTCCATTCTGTTTCAGTTCATTATGGTCCTTGATCATGACATTTTTCTTTGAACTGGACAAGTGGATTTTAAAGCATTCCTGTGATGTTATGAGTTTCCCAGATCTCAAGTTCAGGTTAAGTACGTTGGAAGACAAAGATCCTTGCTGGTTACTTTGTGCTGGGGAATCAGCTTACCAGACCTCTTACCATACCAGCTGCTCTGATTTTTTCATATAGGGGACCATTCTTCTTCCCACAGAAAAGCGTAGGTTCATTAGACTGCCATTTCTGACTAGAAAGTCAAAGTACTCAAAAAGACTTACTAGAGCAAAAAACTCTAGCTACCCTTTCTCCTTGAGAATGGAAAAATCTAGTCAAGATATTATGGAAGTTGCTCCCTTCTTTTATAGCAGGAAACACAACTACTGACTGCTTTACAAATTAGTACTTGAACATTTCCAAAGGAATGGTTGAGTATCTGAGGAAAATGTTCCCCTGAAAAGTACTTTAAGACCCCAAAAGATATTTAAGCATTACCCAGTTAGAAGACAGCAGTTGGAAACTTGAAAACTTTATTTGAATTCAGTGACTCAGATTTTGGACCTTGTAAATTTCCAGGACCTCTTTTCATGCCATGACATTTAATGTAGTTACCTGCTGCAGGAGCTTTTCCTGTCTAAAACTAGGTGTTCTTAAAAGTTGAAGTAATAGTATTGTCTAGAGAAGACATATTTTGATGTGACTGACCTTTCAGATGTATTCTTTTTTGTTAGCAGATAAGTTACCTAAGAATTACCAAACCAGGTTGGATGAAAGGTGCATCAAACATGTATCCTATGTCTGAAAAATATACATAGCAGACATTTTAGAAAAAGGAATAGGTCATATGAGAAATTATTAGCCCTGTTTCATCTTCTTCCAGATTCTTCCTCACAGCAATTTATTGACTTTTTGTACTAGAGATTGAATTTGGACAATTATGTTTAATAGCCACTAATAAATCTATCTTCTAGTTCTTTTTTAAAACTCTTTAAACATTCGGTCTTGTGTGGGAATACTTCTATAGTCTTCATTTTTACATGCCCCATTGTTGGGGGTTAGGTTTTCTTCCCTTTTGTTCCTTTTTACGTATAGAATTTTTTCCCATAAGTTACTAGGAAACTAATGACTGAATACTCAAGAAAGAACAAAGGCCTGGGGAAGAAAGTATCTGGGAGTTTCTCGTGGTGGGACAGAGATATCGTGAGATTTGGGCTGATAAAAAGGGGGCAGAGTCAGCTGCTGCCCCTCTCTTGCTCTGGGCTTCGCAGGAGGCCAGTCGCTGCTTTTGCTGTCGCCGGCCTTCTTTCTCCCCCCCGCCCCGGCCTCGCCCGGAGCTGTCCTCTCCTGCCGTGAGGTGAGCCATTGACTGGGACCGCATTACCATCTGCCTTACTCAGAGGGGTGCCCGGGATTCCGCTCCCTGCCCTGTCGGAGCCGGGCTGCCGCAGCCCTGCCCCTGCCGCTCGTTCGGCACCGCTCTGGGCTTTTGCCTCGCACCCCCCGCCTGCCGAGGCGTCCTGCCGCCCCAGCTCGCTGCTCCCGAGAGCCCCGCCGGACCGCTGGGACCGACCGCCCCGGGGAACCGGTGAAGCCGAGCCTCGCTTCCTTCCCGTCTCGCCGCCATTGCCACGTGTCTGCCGGAGCTCGCGGCCACAGCGCCCCCTGCAGCCGCGGGGGCATCACCGCGCCTGCCCTGCCCGCCGGGAACCACCAGCGCCCCCTGCCGGCTGTGACCATCACTGCACCGAAGGGAAAGTGCCCTCAGGCCAGAGGGCTGGGACCGGGTTGTTCTGATTCTGCTTTGCCGTTAATGTTATATTTAGTTGTTATTTGCTTGCTTTAATACATATATACTAGTAAAGAACTGTTATTCCTATTCCCATATCTTTGCCTGAGAGCCCCTTGATTTCAAAATTTCAATAATTCAGAGGGAAGGGGTTTACACTTCCCGTTCCAAGGGAGGTTCCTGCCTTCCCTGGGAGACACCTGTCCTTCAAACCGGGACACCCATGATAGAGTATTTTATTTGTTTTAAACTTGCAGCTCCCTCTATCTTTTGAGAAGCTATGAATAATTTTACTGCCATTCATCCTTTTATATGTCTCTATTTCATATGCACATGCAACCCACTGCACACATTTGATCATACAAGTGGCCTTTCTTGGTTATGCTTCTGCATCTTGTATAAGAAAAGTAATCAGAACTCACATATAGTATTCAAGAAATGGGATTTAGAAAAGAGCCAAGATGGTGATTTCTATCTACTTGCCAGGTCCTTTTCAATTAAGTGCAAATTTCAGACTGACACTGACCATTAGACTGATGTGCACAGGGAGCTATTCAAGTGATTCTAAGTCATACACTTGTTCTCAAAAGCAAATGCAACCAATACACACAATTTACTATGATTTATGGCTACCAGGAAGATGTTATTTACATTTCTTATTTTTAAGCCATCTTAAAATAAAGCATACTTATACAGCTGTCTTGATTGCAAATTACAAAAATTAAAAGAATGTCAAATGTCATTCCAATGTGTATTTTATTGCCATGGTAACACAAAGGTAACTGAGTAGGTTAAGCTACAAATTACATACTCAGCTATTTAAAGATCTTAATGAAATAAAGTCACTTAATCAAGCTTATCATTGCTTGTGCTATGTAATCAAGACAACCATATCAAAGTCAAAGTCAAAATGCTGGACGTTTCTGTGTTGTCTCTGTTCAAACAGTGTTCTGTATGCTCTAGTATATGGCCAATCAATGAACATTACTTGTTGTTACAGGTTATGTTTTGCAACCACGTTAAACAGTAGTGTGTTTTCTTTTGCAAATGTTCTACATAGTGAGCTTTCCTGCATCATTTATAATCGAAGCTTGATCTTTTCAAATACATCCTTTCATATGCTAGATGTTCTCCAGTTGCACACGTCTCAAGCAACAACAAAAACAGATGTGCTGATAAGTATACTCCTGGGTTTTCTACTTCTAACTCAAAATTACATGCATGGAATACAATTTTAAGCTGTGGCTGTTGCCAAGCAAAATTGCATTATGATCAAAAGCACATAGAACAAGGGTAGAAAATAAAACAAAAAAAAACATTCTTAGCTGAATTTGAATGTTGTGCCAGGATAGTAGAAAAATATTTATTTGGAGAAATCACTAAAAATCTTTTCTACAATATATTATCCCAGTAAGGCAGTAGAAATTTACACTGGTTAATCACATTAATATCAGTAACAATTTACATATGTAGAGTACCTTCCATCATGAAGTACACTGTAGTATTGTTCTACAAATGGTAATACCAATTACTACTCACTCCAGAGACAGACTTACTCTCAGTAAGCGTCCAGAGTTTGTGGTCCCATGAACTCACATGCTGCGTTCAATTTTTATCTGTACCTAGAGCTTGTACTTTACCAGAAACTGGAAAAAAAAAATCCAAACTCACCTGTTTTTCCAAGTGAAAATAGAAGAAGAATTTCCACAGGCCTGGTCAAGCCATAGTGCAATGTTCAGTCTGTAGAGTGAAAGTCTGCAAAAAAATTTCTACTTGAATTTAACTCTGCATATATTAAGGGAAATATTTTGTTCCTGTACGACAATCTCATAAGCTTGACATTTACATTACCCTTTATTAGCATGAACACTCTACACCAGTGTTATGACAGCTAATTATAATGTAATAATTTCTAAATAACAAAGTGGCTACTGAGGTACTACTACTTGCCCTATCTTTACAAAGCACGGCACAGGAACACAAGTGACTACTGTCTATGGTTTGCAAATCCCTTTCCATCCTCTCCTAATGGATATCTCCTGTGGATACCTTCCCAAGGATTCAGATCCCAATTCAGAAAATCAGCTATGCATCTATTTAAATTTAAGTGTGTGAACTAACCCATTCATTTGAGAGGGAATACTTCATGCTTAAACTTAAGCATATGTCTAAGTTAAGACCGATGAGGGCCTATGATATGCTGCAGAGAAACATGCCACCTATTGTTTCGTCAACATCATGTCCTACACTACCTGAGTTTTATTTGGAAATTGTCCATCTTGTTAAAAAACAGCCCTCAACTTGATTAGCTTATAAAACCTTGAAGAGCTTGCAGTCTCAGTTAGCTCAGCTGCACATGAGTGAGCAAATGTTTGTGCCACAAAAATAGACTCCCTCATTTTTCAAAATGCGCTAATTTTTTCCAATGGCTTTTTATTCATATCAAGACAGATTATCAGGAGGAAATAACATTTTATTCACCTCATGAAATATTTGCAATCTTGTCACTATTTTCACTGTCTTGTCACTGGGCCTCAATCCTGTTTTTCTTGGTTGCAAAGGAAATGAGGTAAAACCTATAGAAAATAAAAAAATAGCTTTCAGCAACATAGTTCTGTTAAAATCATTAGCCAAAAGTGAATAATTTTGTTTTATTTATACAAGAAGAGTAATGTTTTTTTTTCATATTTGTGTATTTTGAGGTTTGACTCAACTAAATCTAATGGAGAAAACCATAGCTTGAACTTCCCAGAAAGTCTGGTCGAGGTTCCCATGTTTGGCCTTGTTAGCAGTGACTAACCACTCATTCCAGAGCAACGCATTGTACCTTGTGTGTCAGACAATGTGAAAAGATCTTAATTTCATACCATTTTGGTCAATTGAGGTATAGGAGTATAGCAAGACAGGAAAAAACTTTTGAGGTAATCCAGAATAATACCGAACTATTTATTTAAAAGTTACACTACTGTAGCTCTTATGTTGTGTTACACAGAGAATCAGCTTTATGCACATATGCATGTCTATGGTTAACAACTCCATTTAAGCATTGATGGAATGTATTTGCCCTGGGGTGTGCTTTAAAATGTTCATAACTCCACTATTTTACAATCAACACTTACACAATCTAGCAAAATAAGTACTATTCACTGGGGACTAGTTACACACTGAGTTTCATATATCAAAATTTGTCATTTTTCAGTTATGCTAAGGATAAAAAAATTCAGTTGCAACAACTTTTTTCTTTCCTTTCTAAAAATAAAACTGTCGTGTTTTCACTCAGGCAAAACTCAGAAACAGCTACATTCACTTTACTCCAACTGGAAAAGGGTGGAAAAATCACCTTTGAACAGAGACTAATTATATATAATCATGAGGGAGAAAGATGAGAATTTTGGAGCAGTAAGCATCTGCAAACAGGTACTTTCAGCAGCAAGTTACTTAACCACACCTCTGTGTCTCTTCCCCAGCCTCTCTTCCTCCACAGTACCTTTCTAGTCTTTCTCTCCCCCTTCACTCCCCTTGCTTAAGATTGTTACCAACCCAGTTTTTCCTCTTTTCTAGGTTAGTAGCCTTCTTTCACCCCTCCTGTCATTGACCAGTTTTTGTTGGTTCTGTGGCTACCTGTTGATGACTGGGAAGCAACTAATTCATTCAGTGTATGGCTTGAAAGATGCTGGTAGCAACAGGAGTTTAGTATCATTAAAGCAAATGTTTGTATTTCACTGGACTAGAAGCACTAGATTTGCCTGCATAGGCCTAACGTCCACAAACCAAACTCTTTGAATACTTTGAGTCATTCTTTCAGCAATGCGAAGTTGAAGAAGGCAACATCAAAGATAAGGAAGGGGAAGGAAAACATGGCTGAGAGGTGGGCAGCAAATTCCAACTGCACTTAGTACATCCTAAAAAATTGTGATTTGTGGATAACATTATATTATTGCTATGAATTACATATTTTCAGAAATGCTTATCTGTAATTAATTTGCCAATTACACATCATTAATTTGTCATGGAACTCTGTTTGCCCCTCCTCTTCCCTTGTAACCCCCTCTAGTGAATTAACCAGATGAATCCTTGGTAATGAACTGAGACATGAATGATGCTAATAGCCATAGGCCATCCTAATTTTTCTTTTTTCATCAGACGTAAGGTATTTCAGAAGAGGTCTTTACAGTGTGTTGGTTATTTGTGTGAATAGAAATGGTGCTTGAGCTTCACAATTGCACTTTAGAGGCAGGTTTTTCTGTAGCTAGCCTAGGAACATTAGATGACCCACTTAGGTGAACTCAATCAAGTTTCTACCAAGGTAATCAGTGAGCTCTCTGACAGAGTCTTAATGTTTCAGTGCAGCCATGGTGATCAAAACCAGATGGCTATCATTGGGAGTTTTAAATCTGACTGTGATTTTGCTGTACATCAACTTCAGATCTTCATGCATCCTTGTATATGATCATGGCCTCTTAACTACTTAATTCAAATCTGAAGTGCCCTGTAGGCTGAATACACCAAACTGCTGATGTACACAAATATGAAGCGTGTATGTTTACAAAAGGACTGCTCCAAATACATATCCCTCCCCAGTGACTGCTTCTCTGCTAAATAGAGTGCATAACACTTTATTTCATTAAAAATTTGCTCTTCTCTGGCTATAGCATTATCCTTGTCACTTCTGTAAACAGAGGTGGAATACAACGAAGTCCAGAAAACTATGTATCTGCAACCGAATCTGAGCAGAAAGCTATCAATCCACTAACATACAAACACACCTAAAACATAATGTGTGACACTTCACTCACTTTAATTAGAGCTTATTAGAATCTGCTTTGATTCTTACAATGGTGATTCCAAAGCTCTTATCTGACAGGTTAATGAGGATCTGAAATAAATAGTGTTGCTAATGAAGATCTGATGAAATTAATCATCTGTTGTTATTAACAACTCCAAAAGCTAAATTTCTAAAGATTAGATTATGCAAGTTAATGTACAAAAGGGAAGCAGACAAAGTGAAATGTTATCAAGTGGTAGGTTATTTCCAAGCCAAAAGAAGGGCATCAGTTGTGTTTTTGTCGGAGGAAACTGAGGTATTTATTTCTAAGAAAAATTGTTTTGATCCTTTAAGATGGTTTCTTTATAATCAAAATCTGAAAAAGAGAGAAGTAGAAAAATTTCCGTGATAAATCAGTTAAAGTTGAATACTGAAACACCTTTCTCATAGTGGATGGGGGAACTCCAGGATATAAGTTAGACTTGGTTCTACAAGTCTCTAAAAGCGAATCTGACAAAACAGAAGCCTCTGAACCAATAAAATGTCAAGTATACTAGCCATACAACCCTAATTAAAGAACTGTGTCTGTTTATTGCCCTCTTCAACCTTTCTGGGCATCCAGTCCCAGTTTTGGAAACACAGTTTCTCAGCTGTGAAACTAGCTTCTGTTGGAACTTCATTCCCAGTAGAAAACTGGGAGGAAACAACCTGAAAATGTTTTTTCCCTTGAATAATGTAGCTTCAGATCTTTAAAGGAGTTGCTTCTACTATCATTGCGGTACTGGAAAGAGGACACATAAGAAAAAAGAAAGCATATGCTGGTTTGATAATACTCTCCTGATTCACTCAGTACATAATTCTTATCCTTTTTCTTCCTCTATCTGAACATATGGTGGTTTTAAATCAGGTGGGTTAAGCAATACTTCTTAGCAATTCATCTGAATTTAGAACTGATCATTGGCTGTGTACTCTTACACATTTTCTGATGGAGTTGCAGGATGGTCTTTTCCAGTACTTCCATGATATAGGTCAGTTATGCCCTTTCTTATGACTTCATGAGCTGAACAGTCTTTTCAAATACCAGTTCAGTGATCATTTTCTGTGTCATAACGATTTTCATTGTTTCTTCCTAGACTTTTTCATTTTTCTCTTGTTAGCTGATATCTGAGATATGTTGGCCAGAACTGTTCACTGTATCCAAAACATTCTGTGCACTAAAACAACATTAGAGCACTTTCAGTGTTTCTTGTACTTTTCCTAAGACAATATAACATCTTTCCACTCTTTTTGTTCTGTCGTTGTTGCAGATTTATTTTTTTAACAGCATTTATTTTTTTAGCTGATTCTTCTGAGAGGATCTGTAATATTTCTTGTGGCACTTATCTTGCCTAATCTAACTAATTTTGACTCATTTAAAAAGTAGTAACATTTATTTGTGTGTCCACCTAACAGCTGGCCTATTACTTCCTCAGCAGAAGCATTGTGTTCAACTGTCATCAATGAACGTATCTGTTATGACCTTGTCTAAATAGATTTTGTTTCCAATCCCTGAATGTTCTGTGCCAGAGAATTTCACCCTTTAACCATGCACTGTGTGAAAAGCTTGTGTTAAACATGCTGTTTCATAAATTTGTTAAGCACCCCAGTTCCTATATAGTCAGAGAGTGAATAAACATTCCCTGCTTATCTTCTTGACCCATCAATGGTTTCATAGGCCTTTCTTTTCCTCTTTTCCCTTCCTACTAATCTCTTTTCCAAGCTGAATTTTCTTGTTCTATTGCCTCTTTGGAGAGAGACTGTTAGTCAACCCTGACAATTTTTGTTACTTTTCCATATGTGTACACATATATTAGTATGACTACTTCCTTTCTGAGATGATGCCATGGTTTAGACCCAGCCAGGAGCTGAGTACCACTTGGCCACTCACTCACTGCCCTCTTACCCCCAAATGGGAAGAAGAGGGAGAAAAAGGGAAAACCCTGTACGATGAGATAAGGAGAATTTAATGCAACGATGCAAAAGGAGAAGCAAACAACAGTAATAAAAATAACAGTAATGAAACAAGATATAAAGCAGGTGATATAAACCACACAGAGCAAACTAGCTCCAAATCAATGACACTGCCCCAGACTGAGCGTGGCCCAGCCCAACCCCCACCCTTACAGAGTTGGCATGACATCCATATGGTATCGAATATCCAACTATCTGGTTCAGTTGTCTATGCTGGCTGTGGCTCCATCCCAACTTCTGGCAAAAACTAACCCTTTCCTAGCTGAACTCAGGACAGCTGGAAAAAACTACTTTCTGCAGTGTTCAAAAAGAGTCTATATCATGCATTTATACACAGGCATAATGTGGTTTTTTGCTTTATTTTCATGGCCTTTCCTGATAACTCTTAACATTATACTGGCCTTTTTTTAATTGCCACCAAAATAACTTTTTTTAGAACTATCTATAATCATAATCCCTTTTTCCTGATTGTAGTGGTTTAGTAAAGCTGCAGTGGTTCCGTCCCTGCCGGCAGCCGAGCCACGTGGCCGCTGCCGCTGTCTCCCCACTGCGGACAAAGAAAAGGTTTTAAAATGCCTTTTTAAGTTGAGATACAGAGAGTTTAATACAGAAACACATAAGAAACAATTGTAGTAACAACAGCAATAACAACAGTGAGAAAAGTAATGCACAAAAATAAGCAGTACCGTGGACAAAGAGAGGGTGCGGAACAGAATCTCACACTTGAAAGTCTCCTCCACCGCCAACCCCCATCCCCACTCCCGTCCCCTCAACCTCCCTCCCCCTCCCCCGGGGGCATGATGTCAGCATGGTATAGAATAGCCTGGCTGCACCAAGTTAACCCTGCCCTGGCCGAATCAGGACACTGATCCAGTTAACAACTCATAACAGTACGTGCATAATTAGAATTTTTTTCTCCATGTGCATTACTTTGCATTTATAAACAATGAGTTTCATATGCTGTTTTATC
This sequence comes from Eurystomus glaucurus suahelicus, assembly GCA_032159205.1. Taxonomy (NCBI): domain Eukaryota; kingdom Metazoa; phylum Chordata; class Aves; order Coraciiformes; family Coraciidae; genus Eurystomus; species Eurystomus glaucurus. The sequence continues at coordinate 18,538 of JAVFHW010066147.1, forward strand.
ACCCACTCACTCAATTTTGTAAAATTATTCTGCAGCTCTCTGTGGATAAATGCAAATATCATTCCAGACTTCAATAAAGGAATTAAAATCTATTCTCTGAAAATCTATGTCCAAACAGAATAGAGATGTTCCTTGGGTGAAATACATGGACCTGTTCAGAACATCTATACAGGCCTTGGCTCTCCAATTGCTCTCTCTTACAGTCAATCAGACTTTAATGACCTTACTGAAAGGTTTGAAAAACTCCTGCTGACTTTACAGTGCCTGAGATTTTATTCATACACTTTTGATCCAAGGAGAAGAAAGTGGCTGGAATAGAATGGCTGGGCAGAGGAATTCCTACAAGTATAACATCAGCTTTGTAAAGTTGCATCCAAGAAAGAGGACTGTCAGTGAAATGGGAACAGCCTTCACTTCTCAATCTCTAAAGGTATTCCTTAATCCCAAAAGAAAGACCCATAGGAATGCAATCATAGGTTTTTCTTCCTCTGGCTCTTTCTTTTTTTTTTTCTTTGACTGATATTTTTGTCACAATTTAGCCAGCTCTAATTAGCATATTTTTTTGCAAACTGGTGAAACAAGCAACATTTTCAACTTCCCCCTGAACATTTTGTGAGGCAAAACACAGAAGTAACACCTACATGTAGAGGATTCTGCTACTGGCCCTGTTCCAAGCATCATTTGAAACTAGCTGTAAGAAATCTAAGAGAATTAGGCAAGTTGGACCTTACACATCCATATGGAACTAGAAAATCTAATGAAAACACAGGAAACTGTCAGCTGGTTCTTGAATTGTCACACAAGAAACCAAAGCATTACCAGAAAGCTAGTTTATTGAACCCGACTGACATGAAAAACAACAAACCAAAACTAGTAAAAGCATGTGCCTAGAGATATCTACTGCTGTTTATTTATTTTAGATTTCATAAAGCTTCTTATTCCTTAGGTTTCTTTGTTGGATATTGTGATACAGCAGTCTTGCTATGGTAAAATGTTATATTCAGAGGAGAAAATTAATTACAATCAAACACCAAATACATTTCTAAATAAAATACCTATATTTATTCCATAATAAATACATTTTCAAAATTCTATTGCAAATACAGTTTTCTGTCATGGTCTTATATTTCCTCTAGTATTAGGAAAAAAAAAATTATAATGGACTCCTCAAAGTACTAGCTTGCTTTATGGATGAGACTGAGAAGGGACAAGGTTTCCCAGCTCCCTTCAAGTATCTACATCTCACTGGCAAACCTAAATAGGGCAGAGCTCTTTGCTTTGAGTGTATGATCTCCACTTCATTACCAAATATAAATGGACCAGAGAAAAAATTCACCCTCTGGTCTGCTGAATTCAAGCTGGAAATAGTTTGCGAGTGATTCACTATTTGTCTCTGTCCAGTCTTGGAGATGAGCTAACACATTCTTCTTCATAATTCTCTTTGGGTTTTTTTTTCCTCTGAAATACTCTTGTCTCTCCCCTCAACTATTCAATTAATAGATTCTGAAGGAAGGCTTAATCACCTCGTCTAGGCACCACATCCAGCATCCAGTTGCCGTTAGCACACACAGTCCCTGGATGGGACCCTGAAGCCTCCCAGAACCTGTTTCAAGGGCTAGGCCCAAAGATTGTTCAGCTCCTACATGATCCCAAGCTCAGAGCTGTTCTCTACCTATCCAGACTTGACCTAGTCAGACGTGACTTAAACAAGGTCTAACCAACTCCACAGAAGAGGCAGCTGGAGGGAATTCAAACAGTAACTCTAGTCCAGGCATCAGCGTGCTCAGGTGGCAATGAGGCACACACTATTTCCAGTGGTTTTCCTACAGACCAGAAGCCAGCAAGATGTACAGGCCAAAATTTTGTCTTGGTAATATCTGGTGGACTCCTGTTATTTCTGTGGCTTTGCTTCTATTGTACATGGATACAAATTCTAATTGATAGGGGAATTTGGTCCACTATATATAATGACATGCACTCAGAACATAAACCAATTATTATATTGCTATACAGTACAAATTGGTTTTTAGGCAATAAAAAAGCATTATCAGCTCCAAAGGAGCAATCACACTGCACATTGTGAATGCATATTAAGAATAATACAGAGAACACCTCTCAGTCTAAATTAGGGTACTGACATGATGGCAGCTCTGAAGATGGAAGAGTGCAGGAGACCTGGGCATTCTGTGCATTGAATTCTCATCAGGCTACATAAACTGATGTAAAAACATCAGTGAAAACATTGGAGGCCCACCTTCCTTCATGTAAAAGACTCTTGATTTCAGTAAATTTAGGTTAGCTTAAGCCAAGTGTTCTTTATTTTTTAATAGAGATAAACTGGTACAAAGAGGGAAGGGGAAGGTTATGTTTTATTTACTTGATCAAAGAGTTTGCCAGCTTAGTTTCTGCTTTGTCCCAGTGCAACACATTTGCCTTGTATTAACACCTCTTCAGCGCTTGTTCTGCAAATGCACAGAGCCTTACTGACAGATCTGACCCTGCCTTCTGTGCATATCTTCTGAAGGCAATGACAGTGATATGAGTGTAAATGAGATGAATGTTTGAGAGTAAATCTTTGTCTTGTCCATACAGATGGACCTTGATCTGTTCCACTGCTTGGTTGAAGGTACTGCACACAAGCATTCCTGTTATTATTTCGCTTTCCCTCTTAGATGTTACCTTGAAACTATGACAGGCTGGAAGGAAAATTGCAGGGGAAGATTTTAACATTACACAACCTTAAAAAGAACCTTTGCAAATACTGATTCCATATACGTTGTTTTATTCAAAAATCTTCATTTCTCTTGCAACCTGCAAGAGGATTACTGGTTTTGTACAGCTGGTTTTAGAATCTGTCATGTTTGTTATATCTGTTAAACTGCGGATGTGGAAGCCACTAACTATGAAATGTGAAATCATGTTATTGCACTGCAAATCTCATTGGAAGCAATGAATTTCATTTATTTAGACCTATTCCACACCAATAGGTAGGGAAATACAGGTGTGGGTTGTTTTTTTTTTCCTTTGTATGGGCCAGAAAGACTTGTTAGTGATTTACTTCTGATGTTTACGTATTTATCTTCAGCAGACACAGTATATAGCAAACTAGTTTTAGGCAATAAAAAATAATGGCATTTCAGGACTCAGAGCTGTCACTGCCATATTATGTTCAGGACCCTGGTAATTTTCTCTGTTCTACCTTTCTTCTGAAGACAGAAAAATAGAAGGCATATAATATTTTTTGACTCGCAGGCTACCTTTTCTTCTCCTTTTCTCTTTCATGCCCCATTTCTAGATTAATGATACTTACAAAAATATTTTTTTAAATAATGTTGCAAATGAATACTTGTAATTATGATGCCAGTTACACCTTGAGGACCCAGTAGAAAACCAGAAACTTTTAATTGGGAGTAAATTCATAAGCCACAAGAGCTAAAAGTTAATTAGAATTTAATTCCATATTCTGTGTAAATTACTTGTGTTAAATCATGTGTTACTGTATTAAAAATATGCATTTAAACAGACTATTGTAAGTACAAGATAATTAACAATAAACAGAAAGTAGTATTCTGTAGTATAAGGCTTTAGCCAAGTCCAATTTATTTTTCTTACTTATAACACTAAAAGAACATCTTACATTCATACTTTATATGCAAGTCACAACAGTTCTGTTTATAACCACACTGTGTCTCTTCTCTATATTCAAGCCATTTGTAAAATTTCCATGATCTGCACAACAAAAACCAGACATTACTAATGGTTTAAGGGCCTGGGTTTTTAACTCCCCAAATCATTTAAGCTGATTTCATTACAAAACAAATGAAGGTCTGAACTGGGAATAATTTAAAAGAAAATTCTAGTCTCTAATCTTGAGATTCTAAGAACCTAGTCCATCTGGACAGAAAATAGATGTCAACCATGACTTTTACATTTTGGACATCAATCTTTTCTCTGATCAGGCTACTGACATATACATAACGCTCTACACACAGTCTGTGTTAAATATAATCCAAATAAGAGTTTCTACCTAAATGCAGACACCTGAATGTGGCTATACAAAACATTAATTAATTTTTTTTTTAATTCGTATCTGCAGTAACAAATACTGAGCAGCTTTTGCTTTGTTAGTGTAGATGTTGTTGATGCACTTTCTGCATCTATTTAAATGCAAATCCTCATGCAAATATTCATTTGAAGGAGGAGAAAAAGGAGTATGTTCAGCTGAAGACAAAGCTGGAAGGATAATAGAAAGCATGAACAGAGTGTCAGTGGAGGGCTTTACAATAAAAAAATGCCTTTTGGAATGCCAGTGAAAACACATTAACAACTGCATTGAAAATTTCTCAATAGAATGTTAAGTAGAGTAGTATGTATACACGATTTCCAGAAAGTGAAATTAAATGAATTAATTTTAAACATAAGTATGTTGGGTACATGTTTGTGAACACGTAGTACTGTATATGCATTCATGTCAGAGTCATAAACAGAGACTCAAGTATTGGCTACAGGCAAACATTTGTTATTTCAATTTAAAACTGGAGAAGAAGAATCATTAAACAGACTACTGTATATCCAAATAATACTTTGGAGTGGCATTTGTAAAGAAAGCAGGAAATTAACTGGGACTTAATAAACATAATTAAACTACAGAACAGCAATTTTGGAGCTATTTACTCTGGGGAAGCATGATCTTAGAAAAAGTCGCAGTTTATGTATTTCTCAAGGCCACTCAAGTAGCTAAAAACCACAAACCCCTAGACTGTGCTAGGACATATAAATAAGCTTTCTGCCCACTACTATCTTTTTAATATTTCCAACATCTCTCACTCTGAGTCAATTAGACTATCTGACATGCAATACATTACCATAGATAGAGTGCTGCAGTTTTAATGCACTGTAGGCTTCCTAGCTTACCACTGACTCACTGGATAACAGCACCATGCTGATCAAGCCTGGAAATGCTGTTCAGCCCATATGCTGAAAGACAGTCATTAGTCTGTCTGGATCCAAATACTCTCCAGTGCAAGGCAGGCACTTTCTTTCTCAGAGATCAACTTCTGGAAGTTCCTACCCACAAACTTGGGAATCCAAGAAAGTTAATAACTGAATTTTAAGAGTGTCTAGATTATCCTACAAAGGCCATGTGCTGGAAACTGTACAGAACATAATCAGGTTGAATTTCTTAGGTCTTTGTTTATGTTTGAGCTACGGGGCAGAATGGCACAAGTGAACTTGGATGGCCATATGCAACCCAGAGTGGGCAGCTACAGAGAGGGAAGGGGCATAAGGTAGGCAAGTACAGAAAGTGGGAGGTCTAGCAGGGACTAGGAGATGCAGAAGGAGTAGAGGAAGAAGAAGACAATTTGTTAGAATAACAGTTAGAATGAGATCAAAATAGAAATATATTCCTTTGCATCGTAGACAGAAGAGGAAAAGAGAATAGAAAAGAAACTTTCTGAGAGAAGGGAGCCAGAACACTTTTAGCATGCTCAGTGTGTCTGAGTAAAGCACATTAGGTTGTTGCATATACAGGCAGGAGAAAATAAACTCTGGACAGTAAACAATGTAGGTATCTGTCCTGTCCACTAGTTCAAGTATGACTCCCAGCCATCCTCTCTCCATTAATTAACTCTGAGCTGGTTCTTTCCTCTCTGAAAATGACCACACCTTTAGGAATTTTATGGGTTCCAAAAATTTTCACTCTTTCTCTTTTTCTCAGACATGATAAAAAGACAGCTCCAGGGATTTTTTTCCCTCTTTCTGGCCAGGGGCAGTAGTATAGAGGGCATCCTTTGTCTCAAACTTGGAGCCTGGGAAGAGACAGAGGGAAGAGACAAAGTATTGATAACCAACATGATTTTCATGTAGGACAGGGAGGAGGATGAAGCAAAATAAAAAAATCCAGCCAAAGGCAAGCCTTGGAAGATAGCTGTCTAATATGACCCTCTACAGTGAAAGGATTTTTTTCCATTGCTGACCATCACAAAATCCCTTGCCGATTTGAGGCAGTTGTGGCCTCCATTTACAAAGAGCATGCAAAAGTCACACTGTGGCCTTCAGCTGATAGATATGTATTATGAATCAAATATATAGCAATAATGTTGTTTTTATCCAACTTCCTTGTTTAATGTCTTGGCTTTTTGCTGTTCTTCCAGATCAGGTATTAATCAACACAATTAGAGTTAGGCAAATTATTTGCAATGAATAGTTGAGCAGATGAATTAAGCCTCTTTTCATGACTATGGAATATTGCTGAGCAGATAATAATCTCCTTTTAACATATTCATTATTCTAATTTATTCTGAAAATGTACTCCATGAAAGCTTCTGTATACTTGGCACTCAACATTTCCTCTGTGTGTGTTGCCTGGCTATGACTGATCAAATAATCCACATGGTGTTGATATTGTTGCCTGATTGGGTGAACACTTGAGTACAAATTTAAATACACTAATTTATGTTTAATTTTGGTACTACTTAGAAATTAATTTTCTGTTAAAAATCCACAATACAAAGATCTTGTCTGTTTTATCATCCTTCAAGAGGCTGACAATCTCTTCTAGTTCTGAAGGTAGCTTGTGTGTTTGTCTCACCAGTCCCAGATGAAGGTAAGTGTAGAAAATTCTGCAAAGTCTGGAAAATATTTCTCTTTCCAAAATATCTTCAGCTAAATTATTCCCAGTTGTGTAATGCTCAGCTGTTTTGTACAATGGTTTTGACCAGTTGTGCTGCTAGCTCTCTTCTTCATCCTGCTGCCTACACCAGTTTTCTTGTGCCAGTTTAGCCATCATCAATCTATGCTGTCACCAGTTGCCTGATCACACAGGCCAATGCTGAACTCAGCGATATCCCCTCAGAAGTCTTCTTTCAAACAATCCTCCCATAGGTTCCTCTGGGCCCAGCTCTTTCACTGCCCACTGTGGTGCCAGCATTGCCTGCTGGACACAATGGACAGAGATGGCTTCCTCAGTGACCCTTCACATGGAAGGCCACCACAGAGAGAGCTCAGCAAAATGCAACCTGCCCCAAGAGAAGCCACACACAGACTGACTGGCTTCTGGTTAAAATAGCCCTGGCTTTGCCCACCACCCCAGCCATGACCACCTGGTTGGGGGCAGAGCCCCAGAGATACAGTTGGGCCAGTTTCTGCTTCTGGAACTTGAAGTCAATAGGGAAAACAAAACACTCTGCTAGGTTGTGACTCATCCACAGGTCAACTCCAACTTGGGGCCACAACTCAGCACTGCACCAGTCTTCTTTTTAACACAATAAGATCTTGTAGCATACACTGGTGACATTATTAGCGGTGATCTGTATATGTTTTCTTTGCAATCTATTTCTTGCTGTGGTGGTGTGGTGAACCGACCACATGATTTTTCTGTCTTATTAAAACAGTGAGCAACAGGTGGTATGGGGTAGCTGTAGAGTGAACTGATATATGCATTAATAGACTGTGTAACATGTATTCCAAAACACAAAGCGTAAGTAAATTGACTAATAAACATAAAATGAAATGTCTCGTATGTCATCAGTTGACTGAGCCTGTAACTGGTAACAAAATCACAAAGGGTATCATTAAAAGCCATTTCAATCATATGGTTTGAAATCAACCTCAAAATGCACCCAAAAACCTACCTGAATCTAACTAGATCAAAGTTTTTAAAATGAAAAAATTGAGCCAAATTATGTTTTCAGAAGTTGGCATTTTCTATGGGCTTGTTACAAAGCTCAGAGCTCTACATGGATAAAATTGAAGTCAGGATCAAAACCCTTCCTTAGGGCACATAGTGTCATTAAACACACTGTGATTCTGTCATTCTGTATACTTCCTACCATGAAGACCAAAACAGAGGAGCCACTGGCTTAGCCAGAATCACACAGGGATGGAGTAGTAGACTTACCACTGCTGACAACTGAACAATGGCCTTAGCTGAAGCAAGACCTTCTTCCCATTTCTAAGACATGGGACACAGTTTTCTAGAATTGGTTTAACAGATCTGACCCATCCCTTCTAACCCAACTATCCTGAACTGATTGTAAAACATACTTAAAATGACGAGTAACACAATATCAGCTGAGGATTTTCCTGGGAAATAATATTAATTATATGCTAAATTATGGTTAAACCATTGTTTTTTACATAGTTGTGACATAACGCAGTGGAGGATCTTTGAGTTTCCCAGATACTCCAGGTGAATAACGTTATCTTTCCTGATGAAGCCATGCCCTGCATGCCCTGGCAATCCTGCAATGGGTCTAAGAACCTGGAATCACTTACGCTGTCCAGTGCCAAAAATTTCAGCCTGACAATGACAGGAAAGATTTCTGCACTCTGGGTTTCTCACAAACCTTCCAAAAAGGAGAACTGAGAGCCTTGAACTTGAGTTTCCAGGGTTAGGTTCAGCTTGAAATTCTACAGACTATTTTTAAAGTATTATTTTTCCCCTTCTGTGGGAGAGCCTTAAATGTATCCTTTGTGTTTCAGCGTGGGACAACTCCCTCCCCTCTCTCTCTTAAATCCAGAATTTCCTATGAAATGGAAAGGTCAAATTTTGACCTTGTCACTTATAAGCAACTGACCTCTGTGCTACGCACATGAAACACAGCCAGTTCCTCCACACACAAACAACTCATACTATTGTATGGATTTGACTCCAAGTTGTTACTCTATTTTCTGTAACAGCATGAGCAACCAGACTGGGCTTTTTCAGACTTCAGACTTATGAAGGTTTGTAGAAACATCCTAAATGTTACAGGTCAAAGAGTATATCACAAAGAAAGTTGTTGGGGGTTAGATTTGTTTTCTGTTTGCTCCTTTTCACCTGTAGAATTTTGTCCCATAAGTTACCAGGTTACTAATGGCTGGATACTTAAGGAAGAACAAAGGCCTGGGGAGGAGGGTGTCGGAGTTTCTCGTGGTGGGGGGACAAAGATACCACGAGATTTGGGCAGATAAAAGGGGGGGCGGAGTCAGCTGCTCCCTCTCTTGCTCTGGGCTCGCAGGAGGACGGTTGCTACTTTTGCTGCTGTCGCCAGCCTTCTTCCCACCCCCCCCTCCTCGCCCAGAGCTGTCCTCTCCTGCCGCCAGGTGAGCCATTGACTGGGACCGCATTAACATCTGCCTTACTCAGAGGGGTGCCCGCATTCCGCTCCCTGCCCTGTCGGAGCCAGGCTGCCGCAGCCCTGCCCCTGCCGCTCGTTGGGCACCGCTCTGGGCTTTTGCCTCGCACCCCCCGCCTGCCGAGGCGTCCTGCCGCCCCAGCTCGCTGCTCCCGAGAGCCCCGCCGGACCGCCGGGACCGACCGCCCCGGGGAACCGGTGCAGCCGAGCCTCGCTTCCTTCCCGTCCCGCCGCCATCGCCACGTGTCTGCCGGAGCTCGCGGCCACAGCGCCCCCTGCAGCCGC
>JAVFHW010066147.1:28341-49038 GCA_032159205.1 Eurystomus glaucurus suahelicus
GCCTCAGGCCAGAGGGCTGGGACCGGGTTGTTCTGATTCTGCTTTGCTGTTAATATTTATATTTAGTTATTGCTCACCTGTTTTAATATATCTATATTAGTAAAGAACTGTTATTCCTACTCCCATATCCTTGCCTGAGAGCCCCTTGATTTCAAATTTGCAATAATTCAGAGGGAAGGGGTTTACATTTCCTATCCCAAGGGAGGTTCCTGCCTTCCCTGGGAGACACCTGTCCTTCAAACCAGGACAAAAGTTCATCAGAAAATAACAAGAGCGTTTGTTTTGAGAACTGGATTTTCTCATACTTGGTGAAGCCACATTTTGAAGTTTTGGAGATGTGTCATTCTGTTCCAACACAAAGACATCAACATCAACAATCTCAGACTGATACAGCAGTACAATTTATTCCCTTTTACAGTTTACAGAGGCAAGTCCATCAATCTCCTTATCCCCTTCTCCCACCCAGTTTTCCCTGCAGTGGTTGGGAAATACAATACTGATTCAGAAAAGCTCTCTGTTACTCTGTGTCCTAGTTCACAGCAAAATTCTTTGTTCCAACAATGAGACTTGATAATGAGCCATCTAGCTAAAATTTTTAATGGCTTAACCAAGTATGGTGCTAAGGAGCTCTAAAAAGCCACATTCCAGCATACAGTGGACTGTGTAAATCTTGTGTTGGACCCTCCACAGGGAATCTCCTCTACCTGCCCAAAACCCAAAAGAAAAAAAGCTAAGACTCCTTTGATATAGAAATGGATCATTCTTACTCTTTCAATAGAATATTACATTGCAATTCAGTGGAGTTTGTACTGTACATGGTAACAGTATAGATCTAGTATCCATGATCATGGTAATCTACTTCAAGTTCTATCACATTGTCAGCTATACATTCAAGACACAAAATAAGATTTTTTATCGAACTTCTGCCTTGCTTACGGGCAATATATTTGTTGGAAAAGTTTATACCTGTAGGCATCTTGCTGCAACTAAAGCAAAAGAGAGTTTTCTCATTAGCCATTGAGAGATAAAATGAGAATAAGTATATTCTTGACCATTTTGAACTGAGCATATAGACAAAGGAATGTACACAGCAGTACTGGGGTTCCTACTGGCAGCATAATTACATGCACGTCAGGTTTGTGGTGTTTTGAAACAGTATTTTACTTTCTCTTAAATGGCTTTCTAGAGATACAGATATACACTAAGGAGCTAGTACGTCAGTAAAATTTCTGGGTTTCAGCTGTAATGTTAGTCTGATTGACTAGATACAAATCTGGTTTTACTTTTGAAATCAACGGGGTTTTTTCTGTTAATCAGTTAATTAACAGTAACCTTAATTTTTGACAGCTTTTCAGGAAAGCAAAATTTCCCTGTTAAAATACATTGAAGAACAAAAACATAACAGTTGCATTTGTTTTCAGTGGCAAACACATATATTCCCCCCATCAGAGCTCAGTCAGTAGTGCCAATAAAATTTCACAGTCCTAACCATTCAGACTAGCAAATTGCAATTCACACTGTGTTACAGTTTCACTTTAATATTCCATCTTTTTTGTCTCTTTCTCTTTTTTTTTTTTTTTAAATTCTGATCCAGGAATAGTGTTAACACACATCAAAAGGCATGTATTCTACTCTGTATTGAACAGATGGCAGCTAGAGTACTATGTGAGTAAAAAACAATGTATGCGTGCGGTGTACGCTTGCTGATACTAGCTGGGCTAACAGTTCTCAAGCTCCATTACGTGTGCATGTTCTTGGGAGTGTTGGTTTATGAGGATTCTCCAGCTCAGAAACTCATTGAGCTATAAGTACATGAAACAAATTCCTCACTGTCAAATGGATACTAAAATTAAAAAGCAGTGGTTTGAGTTCAGACATAACATGCTGTCATTTTGGGCTCACCTCTACTTACTTTAAATGTCAACACAGGAAAGCCACACACACACATAGGCAAACAAAGATTTCAAAAGGAAGTCTTGCAGCTTTCAGTAAGTCTTTTTGGTTTGTTGTGGGTTTTTTTAACAACTAATTCTTCTCCTATGCTCTAGGCATCTGGCGAACTCCTCTCTGCTAAAACGGGCCACAAGGACCAGGTAAGCCAGGAGCACATTCAGACCGTAGATACTCTCTCTTATGCTACAGTAGTTGCTGCAATTAATTCTTTATTAAAAGCCTGAGGAAAATGCTATAAACACCATTATATACAAATGTACAAAAACGTTAATTACTTGAGATAAAGGATGGAGGAGCACAAAATTACGTTAGATAAGTCTACATTAGACTATACAATCTTATCATATATCTTGCTTCAATAACGTTATAGTATGAATTTGTAATCAGAACTTTAGAAAGGGCTTAGACTATAGAAATGATCTGAATACAAAATCACTCTGTAAAAACATGCAATTGTGATACAATTTATGAAGACTGTGAAAAATTATTAAAACATGTCCATTGACTTCAGGGAGATGGTAACTTAATGGTTCAGTTATCAGGTAATTACACAATAATATTTGCATGCATTGTCATGCAATTGCCATGCACTATTTTACATTAGCCCATGGCACCATTTTATCCTACTATTTATATGGGGAAACTTCATAAGTTAAGTGTGTGGCCTTGAGCAAGCTTTGAGCTGTGATGCAGAGCATACCCTTCTTACGTTCTCTTGGTGCAAATAAGATTTAATTTCCACTAGCTATTGCCCTACCAATATCTAGCACAGTCAAAATAGTGCAAGCCTACAAAATTATTGTAAAATATAAATTAAAAACCAGCATGGCAATAGTGACAACTTCAGCTTTTAAGTGTCCCATCCAGACAGCATGGTCAGACTACATGGGTATGGATCCCTTTACACACGATTAATGTCACAATGGAGCAGTCAAAGCCCAGATGGGCATGCTTGCAACATGTCTATGTGTGTGTATTAGATTTTTGGTATCTTCTTTCACACAAAATTTACTCTCTTTTTTTTTTTTTTTATCTGAGGGCACAATCATGTTCTTACACCAAATCACTTGGCTCAAACTCTTTGACTTGGAATTTGCTTCAGCATGCATGCCATACCTACCATACACACACTAAATACTAGAGACAAAAGCAAAAATCTTTCATTGGTGCTGTTGTGTAATGCTATGCAAGAACTGAATGCAAAGAATTGAAATAAAATTCCACTCTAGCAGAACTGTGACCTAATTTAACATTTTCATAGCACCTGAATTAACTGGTTATGTGATAGCACACAGAGGTTTACATTTCAAGGTAACCAAACATACAATATCCAAATGTGAATCCTTCACATGATGATCTATCTCTCTTGTCAGTACTGGACCAGTCTGTACTTGTCCTGTTGCTGTAATGTTTCTTAACATTACATGCCTGACAGACTTTCTGGATTTATTCTTATGTATGTCTGAAATATTTTCCTCTTCTTTCTGTGGTGATCCTAGAGAAAAGAGTTATTGAAGTCTGACAAATCTTCACACTTGTCATCTACCCTTTCAATTGAATAGCTTGTACTTTTTAAGCCATTTGTGTTTAGATATGTTTGATATATGCATGTAAGACTTCTAACTTCTCAAATTGTGGTAAACAACCCTTGATTTCTGACTTCTATTTCAATACAGTAATTTTACTTTTCCACAGAGCACGGCATGTGAGCAGGAAAGGGACATTTTAGTTTGTTTTCCTCCTTATTTTTTTTGTTTTGATTTTTAGATTTCATGATACTCTCATGTCACTCTCAGATATTCTGCACAATCGGTTACAAGATGGGCACACAGTCACTTCAAAGTATGATTTTTTTAATGAAGGGATATAAAGTTTATAGCACATTCAGTTAGGCTGTAATATGACTTAAATTACAAACTTGCATATGTGTTTGCTCTCAGAAAAGTAAAATTTCTCTGGCAGGTGTAGCTGGGATTAGAAAATATAATTCTAAAAGCTGAGTACTGATATCCTTGCTTTTTAAAAAGCTATATATTCATAACATATATTATATGATTAAATATTTTTATATGTTTAGCTAATGCTAATAAAGATTAGTATATAACTCTTTTTTGAACATATCTTTTGATATGTTTCATGACCCATATCATTACTGTATTGTATTTCAGCATTTTTAAATAGAGGCTTCAAACAGGTTAGAGCATTAGTATGTGAGAAATTGGCCAAACATAACAAAAGATAAGCCACACTATGCCCTAAGAATTACTTTAGAAAACAGCACTCAGGGTCACAGATGTATTTTCCCTACAGTAAGTCATAAGGTATCTTTGTGTTTTCACTTTGAGTGAGTCAGGAATCACTCTTTTTCAGCTCACTCTTCTTTTGGACTTGCATGCCTGCACAGCTAATATAAAACCACTCTGTAACAAAAGAGATATGCAGATGGATTTGTGTTTTCAATAAAATACTCATGTATGAGAACTGAAAGGATCTCAGAAGAATGTGAAAAGTGTAAAACGCAGTATCCAGAAGGAGGTGCAAAAAGAAACTACACTGAAAAGTCACATCTTCAATGACTTTGTTACTTGTGTGTTTTGCCAGCAATGTACAATACTTTCTGATTCTATTGAAACAATCGTATTTGCAGATGTTAACAAACCTTAACCTGTTTGTACAATACACTGGAATTCTTAGCTTCATTGTCAAAACTCTTTTTATTTCTTGTTGGAGAAATGAATATATCAGAGTTTCTCAACTATGAGAATATGATAATGCCATCAGGCTCTTTTGAGCTCTGTTGCTGATCATGGCCAGTTATATTTGCTATGGGGACGAGTACGAGAAGGAAAGCTACCACAGTTCTTCCTCTTTGTATTTGTTGTCAGCTTGCTCATACAGGCACATGGACCATTGTACATAATGACTAATTACATACATATATCCTGGTGAATCCCTCTTCCAGGAATCTAATTATTTCATGTTCATATGACAGACTTTTTTTTTTTTAATTTAAAATAAGTAGTATTGGTAAGTTCCATCGTGCTTCGCACCTTTTTTCAGCTTTGAGCTTTAAGCCTTCTGCCTGCTAGTTTTCTTTGGGTGGGAGCTAGTTCTTATGTTGCATTAAATGTGAATCATCATTTCATACCTATGGTCTCCATGCCATTCAGCATTTCAGAGGCTTCTGTCACATTTTTCAGTCAGTCTTGCTCTTTTGTGGTAACAAATTCTTGTTCTTTTCAGTCTACTCCAGATGTATTCACACAGAAGTTGTTCTCATCTCTGACTACCTCCTTATACTTTTTATAGCATTCAGTTACGTAGCTCAATATTTTCACACTTCAGACAGCTTAAAATGCTTAGCTTTACAGCTCTACAAAGACATATAATTTATTATATTTAGCTTACCTGAAAAACAGATTATTCTGAAGCATAAAGCTGTGGAAAAAAATGTTGGAGAAAAAATAATATAGTGAGTTTATGTTGGGAAAGTAGCTTGGGAAGCAACAGTGGCCTATTGTCTCTAACATTTTTACCCAGCTTAATGTCTATAAAAACAGTACATTTTAATCAAGACACTTCCATATTGTAGGAAAAGGCTAGTCAAACTAGACTCACTGGGTGTTCAAATACATGTATTGCAACTGCTTTCTCTGCCACATTGATCTTAGTATCTACAATTTGTTCATCCATACAGATATACAGTTGATACACTCCCAGCTATACATAGCTGCTACTACTGTGTGTAAAACAACAACGCATGCATTTGACATTAATGAGATTGTATAGGCATAATTTTTTGTAAAGCAGACCAACTAATATTTTTAGCGCTGAAAAAAATCTCACTTTAAATCTTCTTATCTGTAAATATGTTATGAAGCTTGGCCTGAAATTATTTGGTTAAAAGATGGATGATTTGTATTTATATTATTATTGCAATCATTTGCATTTCTCAAAAGTATACTTCAAATTGTTCATTTAGAAAGCTTACTTTTCCCATCTAATAATTTGGTTACCACCTATATAGCACATGGCACTCTCATAATCTCCTCCCAGACATTAACATAGATGTCTTCACTATGCCTTTGGCATTTAAAATCATGATTCTCCATATTTTGTAAACAAAGATACTTAGGCATCTAATTATAGTGTCTCTTAAACTATTAAGTATGTCATACAATATGCAAAAGTTAGGCACCTAAGAACATCAGTAGGTTCAGACTAAGTGATTTCACTTGGTCCAAGCTGTGGAGTAGAAAATCAACTGTCAGAATCTGCCAGGATGGAGCTACATGGCTCTTCTCTGGATGTTGTCTTCTGTTTAAGACAAAATATGCCCTATGTTTTGAACACTTTCTTGAAAACTTCATTTTTCAGCTCACTTGTAGACTTCCCAAATGCAGTTGTCCTGCTTTTACAGAATTTAAGCTTGAGCCTATCTTTAGGGAAGCCTTGTTTGTTCTTGCTGCATTGTGCATCAAACAAAAAGATGATGGGAAAAAAAAGCCTTTGCTTGTCAAGGGGGAAACAGATTTGGCAAAGACTTAAACATAAGCTTAAGTATAGCCATAGACAAGCAAAGAATTGAGTGAAATCAACTGTAAGTACTGCTTACATATGACATAATGTGATTTCAGCAGGCAATTTAAGATGCACTTGTACTTATTTGGAGTTAGTAGGATATAAAACAGTGGAAACTATATATAACTTATGTGTTTCGTGGAAGAAAGATAGGCTGCTGAGTGAGATGTCCATCACATTTTTTTAACCCTTTGAACATGCTGAGTCTTAAATTTACACAGAGAGAATTTTAAAGCACAGTAATTATAATGCACATACTTCCTATAGTTGTTGTTGTTGTGTTTGTTTGTTTTGTTTGTTTTTTAACTTATTGGACTGTTCCATCAACCTTAATCTGATGAGGAACAATTATTTCATTATTTTCTTATATATGTTACTGTATATGAATATATATAGCTTATTCAAAAGACACCCTAAGATCAACAGTTTTCCATTATGTATTTCCTCTACCAAACAACCAGAACAAAGATGTGTAATTTTGCTTTACATCATTTGATAACTTCACTCTAAACACAGGTTTAGTCCTAAGAAGATGTTGAAGCACCATATAATGCAAAGAGAGATGCCCGGTGGCCCTATGAAAATGTAATTAGTTTGTAAGGATTACATTTTATTGATTATTAATAAAAAGGGACCATGTGAATACAAATAAACTTCTTTCAGGAGTCTCCAAAACTATATACAGAGTGGCCCTTTTAGTATTATCTACCACTTCCAACAATAAACAGAATTAAATTACAAGAATTATCAAAATTATATGATCTAATGTGTCTCCTAAAATGGACTGCACTTACGGGATTACATTGTTTTGGAAAGCAAGAAAAGCCAAAGTCATTTTGGAACACAGAAAATTCTAGCTATTGATGGACTCCAGCTCTGCATTTCTTGCACACAAAACACTTATCATCCTACACTGTGGATTATGTAAGGCCACATATGTAGGAAAATGTAGAATTCTGCAGCTGTAGAATAACAATAAGACATCATTAGCCCAAAAAGTTCTTAATTTTCGTCACAAAAAATATGTATGTTTTTTACCATGGCAGAATAAAAGTGGTTTCCTGTAAAGATGTAGTATAGAAAAGCATCAATGGCTAGCAATGAGATGATTGTGGACTAAGAGCAGTGGTAACTTAGAAAAAAAATACCTTTCTCCACTTAAGCTCTTATAGAAAGATAATCACAGTGCACTAGATTTACTTGACTCTAAAATTAAACAACAAGGAAAAAAAAGGAATTTAAATCTCCCCAACTGACTGGTGGTAAAAACAATGTTAAACTCAATCCTGGTAAACTCTTACTAGTTACATCTCTTTTTTATCTCAAGCAGGAGTTGTCTGCTGTTTCATGGGATGTGAGGGAGGTGCCTCCACACCCTGATGCATAGCTGGCACTTGGGAAGTAAAAGTCATTTCATTTTGCTATCTAGTCAATGAGGTGGGGCAGAGCCATTTTGTGTCCTTGCTGACCTAGGGCAGTGTATTTTTTCCCTGCAAGTCATGGAAGTTAGGGTGTCTCTTGCCTGTAATGCTCATATTCTTCCCATTGTTTTTTTCCTGCCAAGAAGGAAGAAGAAAAGGTAAAAACTGTAGAACTTGCACAGAATATGTTAAGTCTACGGTAGCTGTTCCTTCCATTCCAGCACCTTAATTATACCTTTTAGAGACTGAATTCTTTCTGAAAATTCCTTATTATGTAATATTTTTGCTTTAAAGGAACACTTGCTTGTTGGACAAAGTGGCTTCCTCTTTTCCTTTTACTATGGTAGGGCAATTATACTTCACCAGAAGCTTCTCTAATAATTACACAGAGCAAAAAGAAAACCTTAATTAAATTTTAACAGATTTTTTTCTGCTGGAAATATAACACAGCAGACAGGAAACAGTCCAGAAGGTTCCTGGACTGTGTGGAAGATAACTTCCTGACTCAGCTGGTAAGTGAGCCCACCAGGGGAGGTGCCTTGCTGGACTTGTTGCTTACAAACAGAGAAGGACTGGTGGATGATGTGGTGGTTGGAGGCCATCTTGGGCTTAGCAACCATGAAATGATAGGGTTCTCAATTCTTGCCCAAGTAAGGAGGGGGAGCAGCAAGACTATTACCTACCATGGACTTCCAAAGGGCAGACTTCAACCTGCTTAGAGCACTGGTTAAGAAAGTCCCTTGGAGTACAGTCCTAGAGGGCAAAGGGGTCCAGGAAGGCTGGACTTTTTTCAAAAAGGAACTCTTAAAGGCTCAGGAGCAGGCTGTCCCCATGTGTCGTAAGACAAACCGGCAGGGAAAATGACCAGCCTAGCTAAATAGGGAGCTTCTGGTGGAACTTAGGAGAAGGAGGAGAGTCTACCACCTTTGGAAAAAGGGGCAGGCTACTCAAGAAGAGTATAGGGATTTAGTTAGGTCATGTAGAAAGAACATCAGGAAGGCAAAAGGTCAGCTAGAACTCAGCCTGGCCACTGCTGCAAGAGACAACAAAAAGAGTTTTTACAAATATATTAACAACAAAAAAAGAACCTGGGAGAATCTCCATCCTTTACTGGATGCAAGGGGGAACATCATTACCAAGGATGAGGAAAAGGCTGAGGTACTTAATGCCTTCTTTGCCTCAGTCTTTAGTAGTCAGTCTGGTTATCCTCATGGTATTCAACCCCCTGAACTGGAAGATATATAAGATATGTAAGATAATATATGTAAAATATATATTCTGGAGACCAGAATAATCCCCTCATAATCCAGGAAGTGGTAGTTAATGACCTTCTAAGCCAACTGGAAAGCCATAAGTCTATGGGGCCAGATGGGATCCACCTGAGAGTGCTGAAGGAGCTGGCAGAGGAACTTGCCAAGCCTCTCTCCATCATCTATCAGCAATCCTGGTCAGCTGGGGAGGTCCCAGATGACTGGACACTTGCCAATGTGACACCCATCTATAAGAAGGGCAGGAAGGAGGATCTGGGGAACTACAGGCCTGTCAGCCTCATCTCGGTCCCGGGAAAGGTTATGGAACAGTTCATCTTGGGGGTGATCACACAGCAAGTGCAGGACAACAGGGGGATCAGACCCAGCCAACATGGGTTCATGAAGGGCAAGTCCTGTTTAACCAACCTGATCTCCTTCTATGATCAGATGACCTGCCTAGTGGATAAGGGCAAGGTTGTCTACCTGGATTTCAGGAAGGCATTTGACACCGTTTCCACAGCATTCTGCTGGAGAAGCTGGCAGCTCATGGCATAGAGAGGAGGACTCTTTGCTGGGTTAGAAACTCGCTGGATGGCTGAGCCCAGAGGGTGGTGGTGAATGGAGTAAAATCCAGCTGGTTACCGGTCACAAGTGGTGTCCCTCAGGGCTCAGTTTTGGGACAGGTCTTGTTTAATATCTTCATCAATGACCTGGATGAGGTAATCGAACGCACCCTCAGTAAATTTGCAGATGACACAAAATTAAGCACAAGTGTTGATCTGCTTGAGGGTAGGAAGGCTCTGCAGCGGGATCTGGACAGGCTGGAGCAATGGGCTGATGTCAATTGTATGAGGTTTAACAAAGCCAAGTGCCGGGTCATGCACTTTGGTCACAACAACCCCCAGCAATGCTACAGGCTGGAAAGTTGCCTGGCGGAAAAGGACCTGGGGGTGTTGGTCAACAGCCAGCTGAACATGAGCCAGCAGTGTGCCCAGGTGGCCAAGAAGGCCAATGGCATCCTGGCCTGTATCAGAAACGGTGTGACCAGCAGGTCACAGGGAGGTGATTGTGCCTCTGTACTCAGCACTCATGAGACCGCACCTTGAGTACTGTGTCCAGTTTTGGTCACCACAGTACAAGAAGGACATTGAGGTGCTGGAGCGGGTACAGAGAAGGGCAACGAAGCTGGTGAAAGGGCTGGAAAGCATGCCCTATGAGGACCGCCTAGGGGAACTGGGCTTATTTAGTCTAGAGGAGAGGAGACTGAGAAGAGATCTTATTGCCCTCTACAGCTACCTAAAAGGAGGTAGCGAGGCTGGTGTTGGTCTCTTCTCTCAAATTAGTAATGATAGGACGAGGGGAAATGGCCTCAAGTTGCGTCAGGGGAGGTTTAGATTAGATATTAGGAAGAAATTCTTCACTGAGAGGGTAGTTAGGCACTGAAACAGACTTCCCAGGGAGGTGGTGGAGTCACCATCCCTGGAGGTGTTTAAAGAACGAATAGATGCGGTGCTTGAAGATATGGTGTGGTGATTAGAGAGATGCTGGGACAAAGGTTGGACTTGATGACCCTGGAGGTCCTTTCCAACCATAACGATTCTGTGATTCTGTGAACAATAAGTGCAATTGTCCTGATTAGGATAATAGTGGTCATTATACACTTTCATAAGGCTTCTTGTTTACATTGTATGTTGCTAGTACCATGAAGCTTATCTCAAAGTTTGTATGTATTCTAATTCGGTAATCTCTGCTGTTATTAATTGGAAACTCCATTTACGCTCTCTACATCTCATCACTACTACAATATCATTACAGGTACCTCAAATAAGCACATTTATATGAACAAAAACAACCTTTCTGTAATATACCTAAATATTTTTTCTCATGTAGATTCTAGGAACTTGGTGACTTATGGTAGATTGGACTTTAGATTTGAGTAAATTAAGTATCCAAAATGTTGACATGGACTTTGTCTAAAAGCTTGCTTTGCTCTCTTTTGGTAAATTGACCAGGTATCTTACAAGGTGGGCTGCAGGACTTGTGTTGATCTCTTCATAGCCTTCAGATATACAGAGCCAGAATTTCTGGAATGGCAACAGTAGCCTCATAAATGAGAAACATGATGAGTCACACTATATGAGATACTGAGCTATCTTCCTCCAATAACATATTGCTCTTACATAAGAGCAAGATCAGATGTGCAAGGTCAACAGCAGAAAAAACAAAGCAGAGACTCTTTCAAAAAACTCCCAATGACACTGCACCCTGGGGAGAAAAGAAATCTGTAGCCTGGTGGTAACATCTCTGTGGCAGCACAACCTCTGGTAAAAACAAGCTAATTAAATCCAGGACTTCAGCCTCTTCTATAAGGGTGTAAACATCTGGTATTAGCTATAAACACTTGGCTACAGACTAACAAAGTGTGGAAAATGCATATAGCATCCCCTTTTGTTGCAAGGTTTTGTCCACTGTAAAAAGTGCTGAGAGCCCAAGCACTTTATACAGTGACTTAGATCACACTCAAGTTTCTACCATTGCCCACTCAAGCACCAAAAATGTATGGGGCAAGAATTCAAGCATTTAAATGTAAAGACCCATGCACATTGCTTATTTTCATATGGCAATGGAAAAAAAAGGAGTCCAGGAGGACACCATAATGTTACAGGTGGCTGTGGGTAAATAAGAAGTATGGAGGCATCAGTGCTGCATCAAGGGGCTCTGCAGGATATCTAGGGGGCATTGAATCTTAACTTACTGTCCCCACTGATCTCTTTTGCACCAGTGTCAAGGTAGGACACTTTCTCTTCTCTTTCCCTTGAGGACCTCCTATCTGAACTGGCAGCTAATCTGCGCAGTATTTCCTGTGGACCTCAATACCAATAATCACTGCAACCTTATGGTTGTTTTGTCTTAATTCACAAGGTAAACAATGTCACAAGTTATGGCATCACAGCATCCACTCAGAAGAATTGTTCAGTTCCTTATCCTGCCATGTCATTTGAATGTCGGTCTTAATTGCCTCCATCTTCACCGCAATTACCTTTGTGATAGGCACTCTGCAGACTGCTGCTTGCTGGCTAACATACAAGTTATGTCCCACTTGGGGATAAAGGCATATAATTTTATATCAATGGAAGTGTAAATTAAAAAATCAGTCTGAGATTTAATTGGCTGCTGAATATGATGCTGGCTGAAGGCAAATAGCTTTGCAGTGTCAATGACCAGCTGCAGCTCTCAGTCCCACATATAAGAAACAATCCTCCAAGGGAAGGAAGTGTGAGTTAGCAGGAACAGAGAAAAATGGTTTGGGATGGACAAAGGGCTTAGCCTTTTTAATTTAGTATTTCAGATTTCAGTGACAAAGGTACAGAGGACCACCTGCAGTCTTTATTAAACGGTGTCTAAAGAAATAATGAACCGTGAATAAGTGACATGATCAATAGATTAGCTTTAGTTTACATTTGTTATAAATTCTCACCTAATTGCTTGCTTGGGTCTGCCCATGGCCTTAATTGCACACTGGTATGTCACCTTTGAACCCTGCTCTGTTAATTTTAATTGTAAACAATGGACTGTCTTTGAAATATTTCTTCCAGTTTTCTTCCTTTTCTGTCACAACTGAACCTATGCTTCCCTAGTGTATTGTAAAAAGACAAAGTTTTCTCCCTGTTGTGTCTGAAGATTGACTCTAAGTCAAAATTCAGAAGTTTCTAATGGCCTAGATTTAACATTGGCCCAAGAAGCACCACAGCTACTTACAATAAGCACAAAAGGTGGCTCACTAAGTGTGGAACCTGTTTAATATGTCCATATACCTGTGTTCTGGTTCAGCCAGAACAGGGTTAATTTTGGTGCAGCCAGGCTATTCTATACCATGCTGACATCATGCCCTGGGGCCAGTTCCGGTGGGGGGGCAGTTCCGGGTTCAACGGTTCAGCGTGCGCATGTGTGTTTGGCTCATCCCTTTGTCCCAGGTATTGCCTTTTTCTCTGTATTGCTTCTTTCCTGCTACTGTTATTGCCTTTGTTACTGCAATTGTTTCTTATGTGTTTCTGTATTAAACCTTCCTTATCTCAACTCAAAAAGGCATTTTAAAACTTTTTTTTTTCCATTCTCTGTCTGTGGCCTGTGGCAGGGGGGAGGTGGCAGGGAGTAGCGGAGCAGCCACACAGTCTGCTACTGTGGAGACCCACCGGGACTTTACTAAACCACCACAACCCGTGAACACACACACACACCCTATGTTCAAAATAATTCAAAATGCCATGGCAGATAGGAGTTCTCTCAACTGCCTCAATTTCTCAAATCTTAAAGAATTTGTGGATTAGGCTTTTTTAACATTGTCTGAAGACCTTTAAGAATAGTATAGCACCAATAAGATCCCTCAATTTGATCTGAGTCCAGAACAGATCTTTCTATCCACTGGGTAATATTTACATTTATTCCTTCGTATGTCATACAGAGATATTAATCATTCTAGCAGCCTCTCTACCTCATAGGAGATGTAGGGCAATGATAATGTTTTATGTGTGTAATTAATCCTGTGGCAGATGTGTAGTTTCCAAGACTACTACCATTAGAGTATTGACAGGATTCAGAACAAATATTCAGGCACTGTGTTAGTAATGATTTTCATATGATAATATCCAGTTACTCATAAACACAAAATATTCAGACCTTAAGTTTTACATAAGTGTTATTATTTGTAAAGGTTTTCAGAGAACTAGTGAGGAGGGGTTTATATCCCTAATGCTGCTGTTGAACAAACAGCATGCGATTAACATAGCAGCTGGATGTGCATAATTCCTCAGTTCCCCTCCACTCTGTGATAGTCACCATTTGTGAAGCAAAAGGAGTAATTTATAGGGAAAATAAAGGTTATCCAGGGAAAACAAATGATGCCAAGCAAGCTGCATATACCTTTAAAGGTTGCTTTTAAAATTATGCTCCCTTACATTCCTGCTAAAAAGACCTCCTTCACTGGACTCCTGGCAAAGGGAAAAATTCAAGCACATATCATGATAAAATTGAGGAAGTAAAATTCCCTTAATTTCCTTTCACAAAGAAACCCCTTTGCAATGCATCCTTCTGCTGAGGACGAGCAGGACTGCTACTTTTCCATGTTTTGATTTTTTTTCCTCTATTGACTTTTTATTATTTGTTACTGTATTATTCCTTATTCTGCCAGAAGGTGGGTGTGCTGATGAGCCTCATTAATTTGAAAGCTACATTTTATATGGACATGATTTTTCACACTATTTTAAAACAGTATACGTTTCCTAAAATGCATAAAATGCATAAACTGGTGGCAGTGCCTTCAAATTTCAAATCATATAGCATATATGTAGCTGGTGTGTCTCCTTATGGAGTGGAGGACTGTATTTTATATTTAGTCTGGATCACCTTGATTCTCCAATTTGGCGGGTACAATAGTGCCTTAATCCAATAGTCCCCAGTTTGGTGGCTCTCTCTCAGACTTGCTCACCAGAAATAGATGTGGACTGATATAAGAAAGACAGAATTTGCCTGCAACATCTCTGCAGTATGTTTCTATCTATTCTGCCCTGGTGAGACCTTACCTCGAGTACCGTGTTCAACTCTGGAGCCCACAGCACAAGAAGGACATGGGCTTTTTGGAGTGTGTCCAGAGGAGAGCCACAAAAATGACCAGAGGGCTGGAGTACCTCTCCTACGAAGACAGGCTGAGAGAGTTGGGGTTGTTCAGCCTGGAGAAGAGAAGGCTCCGGAGGGACCTTATAGCAAACTTTCAATACCTGAAAGGGGCCTATAGGAAGGCAGGAGGAGATCTCTTCTCAAGGGTCTGTAGCAACAGGACAAGGGGGAATAATTTTAAGCTAGAAAAGAGTAGATTTAGGTTAGACATTAGGAAGAAGTTTTTTTAATATGAGTGTGGTTGATCACTGGAACAGGTTGCCCAGAGAGGTGGTGGAGGCCTCATCCTTGGAGTCATTCAAGGTCAGGCTTGATGAGGCTCTGAGTCACCTGATGTCCCTGCTTATTGTAGCGGGGTTGGACTAGATGACCTTTAGAGGTCTCTTCCAACCCAATACATTCCATGGTTCTATGATTCTATGTTTATTAAAACAAATATCTCTAAGTCCTATGCTCTCTAGATAGAGGTTTTGTGGAAACTGTTGCAGAGTTGGGAACAAATAGGTCCACAGTGTTTGCTTTCCAAACAACAAAACAGAGATGAACAGAATCAACAACTTCTCATGTTCAGAAGAGGACTTGGGGAAGGGGACTATTTGGTGGAGAAAGCTTCATGAAGCTCTTGTGGATTGTGAACTGCCTACCCTCAACTTTTGTCTGTGTACAATTGTGCCACTTTTTCAAATCTGAAACTGAAAACACCCAGACATCTATAGGATCTGGCAAACCAGCTGTCCTATGTCATGTGCAGAAAATATGAGTGGAAAGGAATTTCAGCCCCACTGTGAGCTACCTCCGCGTCTGTCTTCTGCAGTACAGCCATGATTCACTTCAAACTTCCCAATCCTTCATTGCCCTGGAAAACACTGTCCATATTACTCTGTTTCCATTGGGACATTTTCATCTCCTGCTCTGCCTCTACATCATTAACTCACCTACACAGTCCGGAAAAGAGTGTATGCCTCTGTGGACAAGGGGTTGGCTTCATCTGCATGCATATTGACCCCCCCAGAAAAAATCCATGTGACTTCGGTGACTGAGTCCTTTGGGTCTGCTTAGAAAATGTGAATTAGGTAGGTTTTCTATTAATTTTAATTGTCCTCTGTCACTGCTTTGTGTGAGGACATTTTGACCTATTTCTTTGTAATAGTCTCTAAGCTATTTTGCAGGGCAAGGAACTGGATTATCAATGTTATTCACAGGCTCGACTTAGGATGAAGGTGGTCTCAGCAGTTCCCAGAAAAGCAGAATATTCATCTTAGAGACGCTGGGAATATATAGCCAGTTTCATGATCTGTATTAGATGTGCTTATCTGCTCTCTGATATTTGCCTCACTCAATCCACTTATTACTCAGGGTATTTCTCCCTTTTACATGTCCCTCTACAGAAACAGTAGGTAGAACTTGGTAAATTTCACATCACCTAAGTTAATGTTTTATCAAGAATTCAGATTAGCAGAAAGTTATACACATGAGAATGTATGTACACTTTATTATTGTTTATCTTTAATTTATACAAAATAGGTTTGACTCTATAATTCCTTTTTTTTTACCCAGTCTACAGCAACAGATGAGTTATGCATGTAATATTGAGTTGCTGTTAACAGCATAATTAACTGTAAGGGTTTTTTTTTTTTTTAATTAAAATGGTGAAATGAAAGATAACACCACTGAAACATGGTGGGACAGCTCCCATGACTGGAATGTTGACATGGATGGCTATGTACTATTTAGGAAAGACAGACCAACATGGTGAAGTGGCAGTGTCGCTCTTTATGTGAGAGAGCAACTGAAATGTATTGAGTTCTATCCAGGGGGGGAGGTAGAACAGGTTGAAAGCTTGTGGGTAAGAATTAAGGGACAGGAAAAGGGGGTGAAACAGTTTTGGGGGTCTACTATAGACCACCAAACCAAGAAGAAGATGTTAATGAGATCTTCTAAAGACAACTGGAGGTAGCCTCTAGAACACACTCCTTGGTACTCATGGGTAATTTCAATCACCCTTATTTTTTTGCGGAAGCCCACACAGCTCGGCATGTTCAGTCAAAAAGGCTCTTGCAGTGCATCGATGATAGCTTCTTTATGAAGGTAACGGAGGAACTGACAAGAAGAGGTGCACTGCTTGGACCTTGTATTAACGAATGAAGAAAGACTAGTTGAGGACATCAAGGTTGGGAACAGCCTCAGCGACAGTGATCACAATATGGTGGAGTTTAGTATTTTACAAGGTAGGGCAATAGGTAGGATTACAACCCTGGACTTCCGTAGGGCTAACTTTGTACTCTTCAAAGATCTACTTGCAGGAATCCCATGGGCTAAGACTCTGGAGGATAAAGGAGCCCAAGAAAGTTGGTCAGTTTTTAAATACCACTTCCTCCAAGCCCAAGATAGGTACATTCCCTTGAGTAAAAAATCAAGTTGACACGCTAAGAGACCTGCATGGATGAGCAAGGAGTTTCTGAAGCAAATCTCCTGAAAGAAAGAAATTTACGGTT
This sequence comes from Eurystomus glaucurus suahelicus, assembly GCA_032159205.1. NCBI lineage: Eukaryota > Metazoa > Chordata > Aves > Coraciiformes > Coraciidae > Eurystomus > Eurystomus glaucurus. Next base: position 45,715 of record JAVFHW010066147.1, read on the forward strand.
TGTGGAAGAAGAGACTTGTCACTTGGGAGAACTACAGGGAAGTTGTCAGGATGTGTAGGAAGGCAACAAGAAAGGCCAAAGCCCTCTTAGAACTAAAACTGGCAAAAGAAGTAAAGGGAACAAAAAGGGCTTCTTCAAAGATATCAGTAGCAAAAGGAAGAACAGGGAAAGTGTGGGCCCTCTGCTGAATGAGGTGGCAGCCCTGATAACCAAGGATGCAGAGAAGGCAGAGTTGCTGAATACCTTCTTTGCTTCGGTCTTTAATCCAAAGACCAGCCCTTGTGAACTCCAGACCCTGGATGTAGGAGAGAAAGTCTGGAGGAGAGAAGACTCTCCACTAGTCAGTGAAGACTGAGTTAGGGATCAGTTACAAAAATTGAATACACACAAGTCCATGGTCCCTGATGAGATACACCCAAGAGTGTTGAGAGAACTGGCTGATGTCCCTCTACCACTCTCTATTATTTTTGCAAGATCGTGGCAAATGAGAGAGGTGCCTGAGGACCAGAGGAAAGACGGTGTCACTCCAGTCTTCAAAAAGGGCAAGAAGGAAGAGCCAGCAAACTACAGAGCAGTCAGCCTCACCTCCATCCCTGGAAAAATGATGGAGTGGCTCATTCTGGAGGTCACCTCTAAGCACATGGAAGGCAAGAAGGTTATCAGGAGTAGTCAGCATGGATTTACCAAGGGGAAATCATGCTTGACTAATCTGATAGCATTCTATGATATCGTGACTGAATGGGTAGATGCAGGGAGACCAGTGGATGTAATCTACCTTGACCTTAGCAAGGTGTTTGACATAACATTCTCGTGAGCGAGCTCAGGAAGTGTGAGGTAGAAGAACAAACAGTGAGATGGATTAAGAACTGGCTACACAATAGAGCCCAAAGAGTGGTAATCAGTGCTGCCAAGTCCAGCTGGAGACCTGTAACTAGTGGAGTCCCCCAAGGATCAGTGCTGGGTTCAGTCCTGTTCAACATCTTCATCAATGACCTTGATGAAAGGACAGAGTGTCTTCTCAGCAAGTTTGCTGATGATATGAAACTGAGAGGTTTGGCTGATACACCTGAAGGCTGTGCTGCCATTCAGCAGGATTTGGAGAGACTGGAGAGCTGGGCAAAGAGGAATCTAATGCGGTTCAACAAGAATAACAGTGCAGAGTCCTGCACCTGGGAAGGAGTAACAAAATGTACCAGTACAGACTGGGAGGCGATCTGCTGGAGAGCAGCTCCGTGGAGAAGGACCTTGGAGTCCTGATGGACAACAAGTTATCCATGGGACAGCAATGTGCCCTTGTGGCCAAGAAAGCCAATGGGATCCTGGGGTGCATTAAGAAGAGTGTGTCCAGCAGATCAAGGGAGCTCCTCCTCCCCATCTACTCTGCCCTAGTGAGACCTCACCTGGAGTATTGCATTCGGTTCTGGGCTTCCCAGTTCAAGAGGGACAGAGGTCTACTTGAGAGAGTCCAGTGGAGGGCTATGAGGATGATTAAGGGACTGGAACACCTGCCTTATGAGGAAAGGTTGAGAGACCTGGGGCCTTTTAGTCTGGAGAGAGAAGACTGAGAGGGGATCTAATTAATGTGTACAAATAGATGAGGGCTGGGTATCAAGAAGAAAGGGGCAACCTCTTTTCACTTGTGCCCTGTGACAGGACAAGGGGCAATGGATGCAAGCTAGAGCACAGGAAGTTCCATCTCAACATGAGGAGGAACTTCTTTACTGTGAGGGTTACAGAGTACTGGAACGGGCTCCCCAGAGAGGTTGTGGAGTCTCCTCTCTGGAGACTTCAAGACCTGTCTGGATGCGTTCCTGTGTAACTTGCCCTAGATTCTATGGTCCTGCTCTGGCAGAGGGGTTGGACTTGATGACCTCCAGAGATGCCTTCCAACCCCTAACATTCTATGATTCTATGATTCTGTAATTAAAAAAAATGTCAGAAATCTTTGGAATGCCTGAATTCTGGGATAAATATCTGTGAGTTTGTGTGCAGCTGCTTGCCAGTTTGTTCCAATTAAAATGTGAAAAAGAAAGTTAATAATTATAAATAGCACAATTATTATGTACATTTCTCCTTTGTTTTGGGGTTGGGTTTTTTTTTTAGGTTAGAATGAAGCTAGTTTCTTTATTACAGAAACATTATGTAGCAAAGTTGAAGTTTGTTTCTTCTTTGTCATTGTGTTTAAACTTACATCTGAGTATTCCTGGTTTCTCTTCCTGTGTTTTCCAGCAAAACCTCCTCAGAGAAGATGACCAGATGTACACTGAGGAATCAAGATTAGTATTTTTAGGTGTAGTCAAGGATTTACACAGTAGCATAATGATATGCTTTGTTTTGCTCTCGGTTCTTCATATGCTATTGTCCCTTATGGCTGGTTGGTGGTTCACCACGTTCATATCTGATTTCTTTTGGAAGCCTTGAGTTAATGCTGGCAACAAAGCCACAGAAAGGGGAAAAGATTGAGTGGAGTGTTCACCTTCCTGACACTTCAGAGATACCTAATGGAGCATCTAAGCACCTGAGCTCCTTCAACTGCTAGGAGCACTCCCTAAATTACAGTGTCAATAACACCTCTTTAGACCAAATCCACAAAGGGAAGAGCCAGAAGAGGAGAGAAAACAGGGTGAGAAACCAAGTACCATCCTGGACCCAGACTGCTGCAACATGATTTACCTTAGTAATTTGCTCCTGTTTTCCCTGTTGATTTGCTAGCAGCATATTTCACTGACAATTCAACCTAAGCAGTTCCATAGACTTATGTAATGCAGAATGGACTTGACTAGTAAACATTTAGGCTTTTCTCCTAAGTGAAAGAATGAAAATAATCAGTTTTGGTTTCTGGTATGGTTTTTATCTTTCTTCTACACCTCAATCACATACTAGTTCCACTAGCTGTCTACCCAGGTTCCTGGGTCTGAGGCACTTAAATATACTTTTTTACAAGCCTTTTTGTTTTTAACAACTTGTTTTTCAAAATCTTTTGTGGTTGTTTTTATTTCAGTTTCAAATTTGACTTGTCAGAGCTAAGGAGAGCAGCTCCAGTGGCAGCTTGAAAGATGAGGGTGAGCTCCATTAGTGGCTGTCATCCTCAGACCACGAACAGTGAGACAGCTATAGCCATCAGATCAGCAGATCGACAGTTCTCTGTAATCCAAAGAGGTTTCCTGGAGCCAGGAGACACAAGGGCAGTGGAGCAGTCCCTGCCGGAACCAGCAGCTCTCCCAAGAGCCACAGGGGAGGCATGGGTGGAGCTGCAGCCGCAGCCACTGCCCCCCACCTCATGAAGCTGCCCCAAAGAGCGACCACCCAGCAAGGTTGAGCAAA